>BMAV01013172.1:33203-47984 GCA_019973955.1 Trichonephila inaurata madagascariensis
GTACTCTCGTGCATCCAACGGTCACATATCCGCATTACAGTTGTTTGGTTTCGTCCAACACGACTACCGATTTTCCTGAAAGATAATCCACAATCTCGGTAGGCCACTATCCTTCCTCTGTCGAACTCGGATAATGGATCAAAAGCTGATCGCTGTTTTCTAAGAGACATAACTGATCGTTTTTCGAAAAAAACTACAAGAAAAACACAATTGCCGAACTTGAACTCATTGAAATCTCCAAGCCTTAAATAGTGCTTATAGGTGGCGCCACAGGCCCGCATGATGTGTCTGTGCTTAAATTCTAATCATTTGCATAACTCACCTCCGTTAATGCGTGTTGTAAATTTCATGTTATTTACATGCTTCCTTCAGGGTGTTGCATTTACGGTTTCCAGCAGTGTATCTTACTTAAAAAATATTTGCTATATTCTTTTTAAAGAATCTTTTAAACATGTCTTCTATATTTATGTAGTTAAATAAATCTTCAAAATTATAGGTATAAATAGAAATAATTTTTTCCCTGCATATACTTAATAATGTCCATACTATTCTTAACTGTAATAGAATTATCAATTTTGTCTAATGTAGATTGAATAATATTTTGCAGCTTTTTGCACAGATGTGTAATATAAGTTTTAAAACCATTCGTAATAGTTCTAAATTTAACAGAATTTTTAGAAATTTAGGAGTTAGGAAAATTTGAGGGAATTTAATATCCAAAATACGTAAATCTATAGTTTTTATAAAAAGCAGATTTTCGGTTAAAAATTTCTCTTTTGCTTGAATTAGATTTTTTATAAATCAGAATTATTATGAAAATGTTTGTTCAGCATATTATAGTATAAAGCCACTTGCAACTAATTGCATAATTACCCGGTACTTTATCAACATAAACGATAATAAATTTCTTTAGTAGGTATGCAATTTGGTTTTTAATATTATTTTGTTATATCATTATCTCTCAGTTTTATAGTTAATATTCAGTAATTCATTTAACACTTTGCATTTAAATTCATTAAAAGCTACAATAGGAATATATATGTTAGAGTTTTTTTAAAAATGCAATGGAAATAAAATAAATATTTTTATGTGTATTGGTAAGCAAATTATACGTAAAAAAACTAAAGAACAAAACCAAAAACTATTTGGTCTTACTGTTTAAAAAGAATGAGGGAATCACATACGTTATTTAAAAATGTCTTATGCATCCATTATTTTTATTTTTATTTTATTGTATTGTAGATAAATTTCTCAAATTTCTATGCTAAAAATAAGCTCCCTATAGTGAAATTGATGTTGCATTATATATTATCTAGAAGCTCGTGTAAGATGAAATAAAAAATACAAAAGAGTAAAGAATAAAAAAAACTTAATTTACAAACTCTCTTTGCATAAGAAAAGTCGTGAGAAAACTCTAATTCTGATCTACTCACAAATGATACATATCCAGTGGTGCCAAAATTATGGCCACTTTTTGAAATTGTTAGGTTTTTTTAAGTTTGTATGCTTATAGAAAATGTTTCGTTGCACAATCTGCAAAGTCTTTTATATCATTTTAATAAGAATTTAATACTAGATTCCATACAAAAACAAAATTCAAATATATACAACGCAAAATAGTTACGCAACAAAAATTATCTATATGCATTAGATACTGATGATAACTGTGAGTTATATGTGCTTAGTGGGGTAGAATTTATTTCTTCACATTGCTTCACATTGATGTTCCATTGAGCTGAAAATAGTTTTAAGCTCTTCCTTCGTTTATTGCATGATGCCAGGAAACAATTATAGCTTTAATTTTTTTCCATTTTATTTCACTTCATTAGGACAAGAGTTTTCAATAGGATTTAGGTCAGGCCTGTTACCTGGCTAGGACAACAATGACATTTATTCAAGGAGCAATGACATCAAATAAGACCTAGAAAGAAATGTGATACGAGAAAGTGGACTTTCTTATGTAAAAGGAAAGGTGGGTGGCATCGGGTGACTGAAAATTTTTTTCAAGATGTCATGCGGCAAATTTAATAAAAAACAAAGTAGGAAAAAGCCGAAAAAGGTGCACCACATCTCTGGATGACAGAACAAAAATATTATGTCTCTATAATAAAAAAATGTCATAAACGGTCATCAAAGTTATTCATATGATACTGGTGTTTCTGTCAGTTCAAAAACAGTCAAGAGATGATTAACAGATGTTAGAATAAAAGACGGAATTCCACGAAAAAAGCTTTTCTCATTCTACAGCAGCACTAAAAGACTACAAAAAAAACACACACATTAATTGGACAAATGATTAGTGGTTACAAGTTATATGGAGGGATGAAACTAGTTATTCAGTAGTGATGGCCAGAAATATGCAGAATAGAAGAATTGCGACGTCCTGGCTGCATCCAGGCCACTGTAAAGTATCCATATAGCTTTATTATTTGGTCACGCATATCAGCACATGGTAGCTGTGAATCGATGTTATTATTATCAGACACTGGATGTCAAAAAATATGTTGACACCGTTCTAGAACCCTAACTTCTACTTTCCATCAGGGGTATATTTATCAACATGGCTTCATTTATTTTTAAACAAGATTTTGCTCAATCATTCTAAGATCATTGATTTGCTGTCCTGGCCAGGAAACAGTAATGATCTCAATAACATGGAAAATTTGTAACACTGTTTGAAAACTCTTGCCCGAATGAGGTACCTATGAAAAAAAAGGAGCTAATTATGGAAATAATTGTTTCCTGGCATCATGTAATAACGAAGAGAGAGCTTAAAACTATTTTAAGCTCAATGAAACATCGATGTGAAGGTGAAATGAAAAAAAAAAGCTATCCCAATTATAGTACTGATAACCATGTGCTATCATCAAAATCTAAAGTATACCGATAGCTATTGAAATATAGAATTTTTAGCCTTGGAAATATTTGAAATTTGTTTTTTGTATTGAATTCAATCTTAAATTCTCTTTAAAAGTATGTGAAAGGTTTTGAAATTTGTTCAACGTAACATTTTCAATAAGTAGGCAAACTTAAAAAACACACAACATTTTTAAAAAGTGTCCCAAATTTGGTCACCATTATATATGTGCAATTTTATTGAGTAGTAAAATTTGCAAAGTATAGGTGCAATGACCTTAAATACTATTAAATAAAGCAAATATAAAAAGAGTTAGGTCAAAATTATTGACAGAATACTCGAAAATAAAATCTAAAATCACATAGCAGCATTTCTCAAACTGTGGGACGCGGCCCCTAGGGGTGTGTGATAACCCTACGGGGGGAATGTAAATATACTGAAAAGTCCAAACTGAAAATTTATTTAATGAAATTATAAATTTTATTTAAAACACAAACAAAATACATTCTGAAGCATTTACACTGATATAATTGTATCAGAGTTGCATAATGCATTTGATAATTAATTCAATAATACTAAGTTAAAAAGAAGTTTAATAAATACACAAGTAACTTCCATGGGCTTATCACATACAAAATTATATAAAAAGTATAGCAATTATCTTGATAATTTTAAAGGTTTGTAATTAAAGTCGTATTGTACCTTTAGCATCAAAGTACATTATTGATGCATTCCATACATTATTGTAAAGAAGAGGGGGGGGGGGCAATGAAAATTGATGTTGATTGAGTTTGAGAAGTACTTTTATGTAAACAATAATTAGTCGTACATTTATCCATCTTTACTTTTAAATCAACGCTGTTGTTGCGCCGTCATGGATTATAGTTGCTAACGTCAATTGGAATATCCACATCCAGCAAGTTCTTCAGTGTTTCTTGTATTCCAGTAATTATGTTCTGTTTGATCTATACTACCTGGCTACTTTCTGAAAAATCACGTGCTGTTGACTAAATATATATATATATATATAACAAAAAGATAAACTTTTGGGTTTTTTTTTTTTTAAATTTTTGTACTTTTTTCAATACCCAACAAAACATGAGTCATCAAATAAGGTAATTTTCCAGTAAGTATCACTTTATAGCAGTGCGCAGAGCTATTTAATTTTTGAAATGTAAAAGTGTATTTTTTTTTTCATAGATTTATCATCTAGAGCAATTTGGGCTAAATTGCTATTCCCGTGCTTAATTATAACAAAAGAACAAAATCATGCCAAATCAAATAAAGTTTTAAAAAAAAAGATTTTTTAAACCAACCAACTTCAAATCTATATTTATAAAAAGTGTTTAAAAAATAGCAGGGTTTGCTTATTTTGTACATTTTCTTTCTGAGCTTCTCATATGCATACATTTTTATCGTATATACGAATATTAATAGTATTGTGATATATTATTGTAATATTAATAATATTGTAATAATAATAATTTTTTGAGGTGTCATATTGAGTTTTGATGGTGTAATGAATATAACAATGGAATAAATTTCATAGAAATTATAATGCATTGGGAATTCGTTCAAAATTCTAAATACCAATTTTCTACAACCACATCTGAAATAAAAATGTCTGTTCTGTAACTGTACAATTATTTCCTTCTTAGATTCGTAAGTACTACCTATAAAACAAGTCGTTCAATTTTAATGCTGAATGTTATTCACATTGAAAATAAAATTATAAATACTTCTTTTTTTTTTAATAATTTAACATTTTGCTTTTTTATTCCTTTCATAAGTAAAGATATTTTACGCTCAATAATTTGATATTTTCCCTAACCTTATTTAATTTATACGCATACATATCCTTGGTATTTACAAGGAAATCAAAGTTAATTGAAGCAATATTTTGGAATTAAATACATACACCACCATATTAGCTCTTATTGGGAAAACACTTCCCTAAATTTAATATCTAAAAGAAACTAGATACATTTTTTCAATTCCTACTATTAGCTCACAATCTCTATTTATTTATTAGTGGAATTTTCAATCGTTAATAAAATGCATTTTAAAGCTCCCAATTGAGCTGAAATTGTATATACATGATTATTTTGGATGAAAATATAAGAATCTAATTATAATTAATAAAAATTTATTGATTAAAACTAATTATTCAAAGAATTACAAATACAGCCACTTTGGCATCCTTTTTTACGACTTGTGTCAAAACTTGAAAATGTTTTTTCTCACGTTTTAAAGCATTCATTGAAACTGGAATTTTATATACACGATTATTTTGGACGACAATACGATACTTTAATGATAATGAATAAAAATTAATGATCACTTAATCTCGTGATTCTGTCCTATGTATGTACATATTTAAATTAATTGTAACTATTTAATAAAAAGTAGCTAAAATAAAATTTTTCTTTGTTGATCTAAGTAGGAATTGACTTAATTTTTTTTTATATTACTTGTTTCTCTTTTAACCGAAAATTAAATACTTTCCTCCACATATTGTCAATACCTGGTTACTATAGTAATAGCTCAGGACGGGAAAGAGCATCTTTCAGATGTCTAAAGTATCAAAGAGCGTGAGATGCGGAAGGAGAAAAAGAGCGCAAAAGAAACAAAAGAAATGAGGAAAGATGTTGGATCTAATCCGTTCCGACCCTCGCTCCTGATTGGCTAAGGAGTTTTCAACGAGCGCCATCTGACGGATAGCGCTCTCTAGCAAAAACTGGGGCTATATCAAGTCATCCCAGCACGAAGCGCGTTGGAGTTTGGAGGCAGATCCCCACCTGTGAAAGGCAGCTCCAAGTCAGGGATCGCTGCTAGAAATGGACTCACGTAAAACGTTCCACTGCTCACTTCAAAACCACGTTCGAAATTAATTAACGAAAAAACAAATTTAATTATTTCTTGTTTTCATTAACTCTGAGAATAGTATATTTTGAGTTTTTAAAATAGTTTACTTCCAAAAGATTTTAGTGGTTGTTTTTTTTTAAAAAAAACAAACAGAAGAACAATTCATATGTAACACACCTGAAATTTCATATAAAACTTTTTTTCGAAAGACTTCTTGAAACTAATTAATATCATCGCAGGAAACTATTCGACCCAATATAGGAAAAAGAGAAGTTTCTCAAGTTTTTTTCTCCTACAAAGCATATAATTAGAAAAGGTGAGTTTTTAAATTATTTTTAATGATTATTTTTGGAAAATGGCGAGCGAGCACTTAAAGCTGAAATATATTTATTATTTAATATTATGAATGTTCTAAAATAAAATTCATATATATTTTTCTTAAAAATAAAAAGAAAAAAAAAAGAGTATTTGAGTGTATATTTGCAGTTAGAAAGTGAACATGTTCCATCGTTTTAGAACAAAAATTCTAAAGATAAATAATTATATTAACGAATAACTAGGGAAAATGTCAGCATATGCAGTGGAAAGTATAGCAATGAAATTTAATATAGATTAGATTTTACACATATTTTGATGAACATTTAATTATATTAAACGTTTAGTTAATGATAAATTATTGAACTGAATAGTATCTCACTTAACGGAAACACATGCAAGTACAAAAATATATATTTCGGTAATTTTTAAAGAGAAAAAAAAATAAAACAAGATTTGAAAAATTTATATATATATACATATATTTCAGTCATTAAACAGCATTTAAATAATATAACCTTTCCGATTCATTTTTCAACGTTATTTATTATTTAACATCTTTAATTAGCAATAATATCAATTGAAAGAATATCATAAAAACGCTTGTCATATTAAAAAGCATTTTATAGATTTCAAGTTAAATTATCTACGAATATCTTAAATGATCTTATCAATGTTATCTCTCTCTCTCTGTGATGTATCTAAATATTTCATTTAGGAACTTTATTTGTAATATTTACTTATTGGTTTATAGTGAGTTTGGTTTCTTACCGTCTTTTTCTGTTATAAATTATTTCTATAAGAGAATGCTACAATGCCTTTTTAATTGCGTTCCATACAATATTTATTGTGATTTTTGAGTTACTCAGAAAAAATTACATTTTTAAGCATTTTTTGGAAAAAATACCTCAAAGCTATTGTAAATCCCATATACGAGTACAATAATACGTTTTATATTTTAAAAAAAATTGTGTATATTGACTTAAAAATGAATGATTAATTAAAGTATGGACTAGTAAAGGAAGACTAGTAATTATGCAACTTGTAATTTTGAATTAATTAGTAGATATATCGTCAGAACATAAAAGTTAGTGTGCCTTAAAGTTTCAGAATTACTTAAAAAAATTCAATCCCTTATAGTTTTATAATTCACAATATTTTTCAATTTAAAATTACCCATCCCAATAAAATGAATAAAAAAATCTAATTCTCCTCTGGAAATGGTTGACTGCTGTACTCAATTAAATAATTTATTGTCCCACACTGTAATCAATGATTTTGAAAACTATTCGTTTTAAATTTTGCTTAACAAAATTCATATAAATAAGGAATATTAAGTGTAGATTTTTTAAAAAAAAACTGTCTTTCGCACACAAACGTTTCTTTAACTTCTATACCATGAATCTCGCCAAATGCCTTTAATACTTTGGAATTTCCCTTTTTTTTTCTGAACTAAATCAGTTTATGTTTTTAGGAATGAGTTATCCCTTGAGCCATTAATCTTCCATACCTTTGCTCGCTTGGGAAATTAAAAGTGACGTTTTGAGATTCCTAAGTAGAGATACGACTGAATGTTATTTTTGCTTTGCTGTTGAGTATCTTATTTTACAAGTTGATGTTATTCTAGTATTAATTATTGTTACTATAGTTATTTATTGGAAATTCATTACTTAGTTTTCATTTCATCAACGCCTATTCTACGATGCTTCATGTACTTGCAAAATATTCCGGTTCTGATTTTAATCGAGTTTCATACGATCGTTATAGGGGGGGAAAAACATATAATTTAGTTATTTTTAAAAGCCTACATTTTTAATGTCATTATTATCACACAAACAATGTTCCAAATTACATTTTATGGTAGAATTTGATAGTTCACATTTGTTCTTTTTCCGTTTAAATCATAATTTTAAACAGTACCTTAAATATTCAGGTTGATATTTTTCCCTTGCTTCTAAATTTACCAAATCAGTTTTTAAGTAATAGGTATAATTATTTGGTTGTTGTTTTAGCGTCATTTTTTTGGTTAAGGAAGATAATATGGTAACATTTTGGCTAAGATGAATTTCTATAGTTTTTTCAACTTGTTGAAATAAACCTGGTCTGTTTCGGATTCCTTTTTTAACATTTTTTCCACCATTCATTTCAATTCAATTACATTGTACTTTTTTATTTCTTCTGTCTGTTTTTTTAGCTTTTTGTGTGACTAATTTTGAGAATATTGCAGTTGAATTTCTCTAATCTATTTATATGCCTACAGTTGTGGCCAAAATTGTGGACACTTTTTTAAATTGTTGTTTTTTAAGTTTAAAAGCTTATAGAAAATTCAACGTTGCACAAAATGCTAAGTATGTTATATCATTTTAAAAATAATTTAGTACCAAATTCAATACAAAAAAGAAAATTCGAATATTTCCAATGTAAAAAAAAAGTTATGCTGCAATAACTGTCGATATACATTGGATACAGAGCTTAGTAAGGCTGCGTTTGTTCTTCATTACAGCTTCACATCGTTGTTTCATTGAGCTGAAAATAGTTTTAAGCTCTTCCTTCGTTATTACATGATAGCAGGAAACAATTATATCCTCAATCAGTTCCTTTTTCATTTCATGGGTATCTCACTCGGACAAGAGTCTTCAAACGGTGCTACAAGTTTTCGATAGCATTGAGGTACCAGTTTTTCAATTACTTTACTGTGTGGCAAGTAGCAGAATCTTGCCGAAAAATAAGTGAAACATTGTTGATAAATAGATCCCTGGAGGAAGGCATAAGTTTGGGTTCTAGAATGGTGTCAAAGTATTTTATGACATTTAGTGTCCAATCCATGATATGAAGGTGACCGATACCATCTATTGATATGCATGCCTAAATGATAAAACTATGTGGATACTTCACAGTTGCCTGCAAGCAGTAAGGATGTAGCATTTCTGCTATTCTACTCTTCTTACATATTTTAGGCTATCACTACAGAATAACGATATTTTTGTTTCGTCCCTTTATATAACTTATAACCAATACTCATTTGTCCAATTAATGTGTTCTATTGCCCACTGTAGTCACTTTTACTGCTGCTGTAAGTTGAGATACGGCTTTTTTCGTGGACTTCTACCTTTTAGTCTTTCATCTGCTAATCTACTCCTTAATGGTTTTGAACTGACAGAAACACCAGCATCACTCAGAACCCTTCTGATGGATGTCCATGAAATTCTTTTATCTCTGAAACATAGTATTTTGGTTCTTCTGTCAACCAAAAGATGTGGTACACCTTTTTCGGCCTTTTCTTGCTTTTTTTTATTCGATTTGTCTCCAGACAACTTAAGCAAAACGTTCAATCTCCAGATGTAGTTACTGAACTACCCACCTGTTATGTAATTTTAACGAATGAAACACCACTTTCTCCTCACACATGTGTCAAATCTACTCTTTTATTTGATGTCACTGCTGTTTAACTAAATATTTTTACCCTGGCCAGGAAACAGTCCCGACCTCAATCCTTCGAAAACTTGTGTGGCACCGTTTGAAAACTCTTGTCCGAATGAGATACCCATGAAATAAAAAAGGAACTGATTGAGGATATAATTGTTTCCTGGCATCATGTAATAACGAAGGAAGAGCTTAAAACTATTTTCAGCTCAATGAAACATCGATGTTGTCATGTAGTGAAAAATGTACGCAACCTCACTAAGCTCTGATAATTCACTGCTATCATCGGTATGCAATGTATATCGACAGTTATTGCAGTATAACTTATTTTGCATTTCAAATATTTTAATTTATTTTCTTTTTTGTATTGAATTTGGTATTAAATTCTTTTTAAAATGATATAAAATGCGTATCATTTTGTGCAAAGTAAAATTTACTATAAGCAAACAAATTTAAAAAACATAAATTAAAAAAGTGTTCACAATTTTTGCCACCACTGTATACACTTCAGATCAATGGATATTCATCGTAATGTAGTTTTGATTACACGGCAAAAATTGTTGAATTGCATTTTAAAATTCATCATCGGTTTTAGAACTTTTTTCGATAAAAAAAATCAATATTTACCTAAAACAGTTTACCATAATGTATTTATTTGGTCAATTTTCTTACTCAAGCTTCGATCAATCCTCTAAGGAATCTGTTTAACACTAGAAGTTCATCAGTGCCAATTTGACACCAGAGCCTGTTCAGTTTGTTCTGCTTTCCGCATTTTTATAGGGAATTTGAAAATTTTTCGTGACTTTTAATTACTTTTTCCTGGTGATTACACAGAAAACGTTTTGTGGTACTAGGTTAATTAGGAGTGGTTTTATAACTCAATATACCTAGAACGTCCGCTGGTGTCATTTCGATACCAGGTAAATTTATAATTATTAATAGCTGCGTTCAACAAAATATAGCTCATTACAATTAATAAAACAAACTTCTCACAAAATACTACCACACATTAATTTGACATTGAGTGCAGTGTTATTGGATAAACAGTGGAAACGAATCTAATTTTCTAAAATTGTTGTGTCTAAGGGCTGCATTACATAGGGCATTTGGTTATCTGCTCATAAAAAATTACATTCCATTTTCGAACCTTGTGTAGAGCAGACACCCTGAAACGATGGCTCGTAGAAAAGGTTTAAGCCCTGATGCAATTGCTAATTTATTGCAAGAGATTTTGGAGAATGAATTGCGTGGTGGTGAGCTGTGTGTCGTGCTCTAATTTAGATTCCGATGAAGACAGAAAATTGAGTGAAAATAACTGCAAAGAATTTGAAGAAAGTCCAGATATAATTGATAATATTCCAGTAAATACTGATATATATATATATATATCGCTAGGGACGGCGCAGAATGGATTCCGCATAATAGTAATGTTCCTGACAGATTTGCGGCAAAAAATGCTTTGCAACACAATTCAGTGTTCCATAAAGCTTCACGAAACATAATGTCTCATCGTCAATTTTTTATTATATAAAGGGTCAGGAAATATGTTAATTACACGAAATAATATTGAAAAGACTTAAAACTAAACTCTATTGAACAGTAGTTCTGCAATTATTTTGTTGAAACATTTATTTTATATAGTTTATATCGCAGTGTCAAAATGGCACCGGTGGACATTTAAGGGTTATAGAAATCCCGGTCGTTCTAGTGTTAAGATTAATTATTGCTTTTTAAGAGATGGTTTACTGAGTGCTCTTGGTTTGCAATAAAGTCTAATTCTATGAGTTTCATAAAGATTTCTGATAAAGAACTTGATAAAAATTATGGCCTGGTTAGGATGTATGTGGTACTGCTATTTCATTTGAATGATCTTTACACTCTGCAACAGGGGTGTCAAACTCGTGGCCCGCGGGCCACATACGGCCCAAAATGAATATTTTTTGAGCCCGGCCAGTATATTGTAAAACAATAATGCATAATAAAATATCAAAATTTCTCCCGAAATTAGAAAGGTAGTAGCTGAAACGGGATTCCAAGTGTCAGAACGTAAACATTATTTTTCTTTGTTCTTTTATTTATGTTTATTATAACGTATTATTCAAAATAAAATTACGTTTCTATGAATATTGATTTTTTTTTTAGGCCCACTTAAAGTTAAATCTTGTTGGCTTAATCCAAGTTAGCTTTTGTGAGTTTGACAAAGTTGCTCTACAATATTAGGACTTTGAGGCAAAATTATATTCAGAACAAAACAGAGATAATTTTAGTAAATCAGATATTTCCTACAGACCATTAATTCAATAATGATTTATGGTTGTATAAATAAAAAAAAAATAGTTTCTTCAATTAAATGAATGCCATATTTTATTAAATATAATAATGATCGAAAAACCCTCATCTTAACCTTAGTCCATAATATGTCAAGATTATTAAACATACATGACTCAACAGATTTTACTTTTCTAAAAGAAGTTCAGTTCATTCGAAATCATTAAACCTTTCAATATCAGTCTTAAAATGTATATTATTCGAAATTATATATATATATATATATATACATATAAATAGTAAGTTATTAATGCATATTTTTTTGTCTTTTCCCATAATTTTTGGTATTTTCAAAACCCTCCAAAATAAATCACTAAGTTTTTAATCATATCAAAACATTTTAGTGATTAAAAAGAGTTATAGCTTTAAATTAAAGATCCTCTTTGAGGTCATATCTTTACCAAACGTACAAAAGGCCGAACTAAAAACGAAGAACATTTGTAGATATAAGAAATGCCTCAATTAACATTACAGTATACAACATGGTAATTCAGGCATCTGCTTATAACACAATCGCAATCAAAGCCCATTAATTTTGACAATGGATATCAGCTGCATTAGGCTTCTCGTTATTGCGGTGGATGATACAATTGCATCAATTAACTAAGCCGAGCCATTTTACGACCACAATGCATTTCTCTGCCTAACTGAAGACAGCAGAAGGGACTTAAATAATTTTTTACTTTACTCTTATAATTTCTTTAATACTTTATTTTTCTTAATGAAACCTGATCAAAATTAAATTTTTAACGATCACGTATAAGTTATAGAGAACATCATGTTTCACTTTGAGTGAGTGAATATTAATGTCGCACTATTCAGCTATAGGAGGGGTTTAGGCAAAGAATCTCGTAATTTTGAGCCATGGTCTAGTGACGAGGACGACACCTGAGCTGGCATCCCCCTCTCCTAACTACCACACCAACGGGAGGACGTTTCAGCTCTACAGATTTAATGTGCATCGCTTCCTACACGGCGAGTCTTTAGTGGTACTGGGCTCGAACGCATGACATACCTACCATGATCCGATACCTTAACCACTGGGCTACCGCAGCCCCAAGTTTTACTTTGAATGAGAGTTATAATAGAAACATATTAAAAATAAATATTCATTTAGAATTATTGTTTTTAAAATTGGAACGGATTAATTTTTAATTACTGTATTATTTATTTTTAAGCAAGAAAATACTTTAAATTTTAGTGAATTATTAATAAGGCATTACATTTTAAATAATAACGTATTTTCATTCAGAAATGTCATATGATACTGACTTGCATTTCAAATTTGAGATTTATGCATTTTTTAAATATATTTACAAATAAATGATTTCTTATATGAAACATTTATTTTGTACTTAAATTTTTTATATTTGCGGTAATAAATCTTTAATTTTATTCTAATAAACTAAATTTGAAAATTAAAAACAATAAATATCTAGAAAAAGATAAATAATTAGTAATTGCATGTAGAAATATCACATCTGCTATGAACCGTTATTTGATCTTTTAAGATATAAAACTTTCAGTTTTGTTTCTTCTCTTTGTATCAAAATAATCTGTTGTTATATTTATATATTGTATCGTTTTATAGGTATATAAAAGTCTGAACACACACACAGATTTTGTGTAATTTTTACTTATATAAAAATTTAAATATAATATAGAAATAAAATTCGAAGTAAGCTTTGCAAATAAGAAAAAAAAATCAAATTTCTGTATTATAAATACTTTAAGAGATTTGCTTTTTCAAATACTATTACTTTTTCAGTACATGCAAATAAGATGATCAAATATATTACAGTGGGTACTTGTTATGTACGAAGTTTCTGACCTTTTCGGAAATGGTTCATATATGGGAGAAATATTTTCTGAAGTTTTATTTGCTATTAGATCTTCTTTCCTGTGATAAAACTTCATATCATTAACCAACTCTTACAAATATTGAGTGGAATAAATTTGTTCTGTTTCTTAACACTTTTCTTGTAGCTTTACTTGTATCTGTTGCCAATTATTTCCTTTAAATTAATTTTCTTTGAATGTTTCGAACTATTTCTTGAGAAAAGAAAGAACTTTTTTGTTCAGATAGCGAGAGGTATTTCCTAAAGCGATGAACCTATAAAATGCTATCCATCAACTGCTGCTTCAATCTCTTCGTTTATGGGCACTTCTCTGCCTTTCTTTTCTTTTAAATGGTGAGTTTTTAGTGTTTCATACTCCCTTGAGTGTAACTCATACAGGGAATAGTTTGTTGAATAAAACTTCTTCTAGAACCACTCCTAATGACTTGAAGGAAAATTGTAAAATGGTTTTTAGAAAAGTAAATGACTAGTTTAAAGATATGTACGTGTTGTATATATGACCGCATTGCACGCAATTGAGAATAAATAATTTCATTGTATCCATTATTTCGCTACAATTTAAAAACCAATCTTCTTTTCTCTAGAAATATTATCACAATTTTAAGTCTATAGTATCATTCAGTTTTTATTAAAAACATTTTTCTAACCTTTGAATTTTTATGAGTCAGTATGAGGGAGAACATTCCTGGGCTGGGTAAGGTCAACTCAGCCTTTCATCGCTACTGCAGTGGGTTAATAAATACAAAGATTGTTTGGAGACTTAAACACTGGGGGTCTCACTTCAGACTGACCACCTGATCGGGACATATGCTCATGCAACTCAGTTCCCAAAGGTCACGTATACAGGGATGGGACCAGTAGGCCCTGGCCCTCATGGGTTGTTGCGCCACTGAGATAGATGATGGAGAATATGTGCATAGTTACCAGTTAACAATAAAAAAAAGTACTTAATTAAATGTTTGCTTATTTATTCTGTATGTATATATGATATGATAATTTGGTAAATGTAAGTAGAATAAAAGTAAACGAGAATAAATTTTTCATCTGGAAATTTTTGGACTTCTCTAAAAATTTTATGCATGTGAAGTGACTCCTCTGCCTGTTATCTTTCTTGCTGTGCATTATATATTAATG
>BMAV01013174.1:0-32735 GCA_019973955.1 Trichonephila inaurata madagascariensis
CGCGGTACTATTTATCGACCCACTGAAGGGATGAAAGACTAAGTTAGCCTTGCCCAGCCCGGGGTTTGAACCTCGGACCTGTGGTGCGGAAGCGCGATGCACTTATCACTCGGCCACTGTGGGCTTCAGAAATTTATATATATTTTAAATTCTTCAAAATGATACTTTTATAAGATTAAAGACCTGATAAAACGTGAACTCACCGCTACATGGTTCGTTATTTCTTATTGCAGGCCTGACATCTACCCGGTGTCTGGTTTTGGTGTAACTATTCTAAAAATGCTGAATAGACTAGGATGTGACACACAAAGCATTTAATCGAACAAACACAATGCACAACATTACATAGCGAAGTTTTTTTTTGTACATCTAAAGAAAGAACATAGCAGCAACATTATTGCATCATTTACTTGACGCTGATTGGTTGGAGAGCCGATGCCATTCGTAACATCCTCCCCCTTTTTGATAAGCTGGATAGCTTAGTCAAAAACATCATTTAAAGTCAACAAGTTCAGCTTGTTGGGTTTCTTCACTGGACGACCACATCTGGTCACGTGAGTTTGCTCAGTAGTTTTCAAAGTATCAGGATTTGGATAGTTCATGGACGAATCAGTCTGTTGAACCTTTCGGAGTGGTAGACTTGTTATATCATTCCCACTCACCTCAAGCGGAAACACACGTTGAATTGGACGAACTGAAGTACAAGATTCAGTCTTTAGTTTAACAGTTTTCCCCAGTCCATCCTTCCCTGGAATCAATTTTATTACACGAGCTAAAGGCCATTGAAGACGTTTTTTCCAATCGTTCCTGATCAAAACTATATCACCCACATGAATGTTTGACGACTGAGGATGTTGTTTTTGTCGTTGAATTAATTGACCAAGGTATTCATTTCTGAATCTCCTTTTTAGCTCTGCTCGATTACTTTAGCTCTAAATCTCGAATCTTTTCAGGAAGCGATTAGCATCCCGGACATCTAAATCTTTAGTATCGGTAGTTGGTATTTCAAACAGGAACCTTGCGGCCATAATTGGAGTTAGATCTTTCATATCTTCAGACAGATATGTCAATGGACGTGAATTGACAACTTTTTCACATTTCCATAAAATAGTTAGAAATTCTTCATACGTAAATATGGCCTTCCCTAAGGTTCTCCTGAGAAGCTCTTTCACCGTTCTCACAAGCCTCTCCCAAAAGCCTCCCCACCAGGCAGCTGTGGGAGGTATAAATTTCCATGTTATACATTGTATCTCTGCATATCGAGATACTTCGTTCCAATCGATATCAACTAGTTCGTTGTAGGCACCTCTGAAATTTGTGCCATTGTCGGAATATATTATTCGACGTCTTCCTCGTCTGGCCACAAAACGACGAAAAGACAATAGGAAGGTATCAGTCGAAAGAGAGGAAACTAATTCGAGGTGCAACGCACGATAGATGGCACAGGTATAGAGAACAATCCAAACCTTATCACCCCGTTTGACGTACAGGGGACCAGCCAAATCTACACCTACCACTTCAAACACTGCGGCATCTTTTACTCTGTCAGACGGTAGAGAAACAGGATCAGTCATTGGAGATTTACTTTTAAATCTTCGACATTTTAACACAGGCATTCCATATCTTTCGAACAGTTCTTATACCACCTATTATCAAATATTTATCACGTATTATGCTTAAAAGCAATTGCGTCCCTGCATGATGATTCTTTAAATGAAAATGCTCTATAAATCTTTGCGTAAATATACAATTGTTAGGCAGTAAGATTGGAGAAAGAAATTTAGGTGTATCTATGCGATCAGTGATTCGCGTTTTCACACGAATGATGTTGTTATCATCTCTGAATACACTCAAGTTTGAAACTAACTTTTCATCTGTGAAACTCTGAGCTTGAACAGATCGGATCAGCTGGATCTCAGCACTCTCTAACTCATCTAACGATAATTGTCCTTTTAACTGTCACTGATTCTGCTTCTAACATTATTAAGAAATCTAAGAGAACCCAGGCAACTAATCTTAAGATTGAATGAAATTTTGAAAATTTTCTATCATACCATGGCAACATTTCCTCCGACAGATTTAAATTGCACAGTCTAATCTTTTTCCTTTCCAATGAAATTTCGGTAGTATCATAATCAGGCAACTTTGTTATGGGCCAAGTATCTGGTGACTCCACCAACCACAATGGACCTCCCCACCAATGTGACTCAACTAAATGACTAGGTGAAAATCCTCGAGAAATTAAATCGGCTGGGTTAATTTTCCCAGGTACATGACGCCATTCACTATTAGGAAAGAGATTTTTAATTTCTTTAATCCTATTCGAAACGAAAACAGACCAACCTCCCTTTTCCCTCAACCAATACAATACCACCATGGAATCACTCCAAAAATAGTTTCCGTTTCAGTGATATCAAGAGATTCCTGTACTGAATGTGCCAATCTGGCACCAATATAACACGCCATCAATTCTAATCTGGGGATTGTTACCTGCTTTAATGGAGCTACTCTCGCCTTTGCCCTAACAAGGGCAACTTTCACACCCTGGGAAGTGTTTGATCTAAAAAATATGCATGTAGCATAGGCCTCTTTACAGGCATCAACAAAAACATGCATTTGTATGCGATAATTAATTTCAAAATAACGAGGAATTTCCACACCTGAAAGTATCTTGATTTCATTCCAACATTTAAAAAAGGGTTTCACTATCTCCTGTGGCAAAGATGAGTCCCATGATAATTTTAATTTCCATGTGTTTTGCAACAATATTTTGGGTGTTACAGTCACAGAACACAACATACCTATTGGATCAAAAATTTTTGGACAGTTGCTAAAATTAGTCTTTTAGTTATTTTAGTTTCACCTGATAAATTTTCAAAATCAATTTTACACTTCAGAGTGTCCTTATCAAGATCCCAAATTATCCCTAATAATTTCGTTGTGCCTGTACTTTTGGATATGTGCTTAGTTTCTACATTACTTTCCCAATTTCGTACATTAAAACACCCAGGTGACAAAATTTCCTTAGACCTTAAAATAAATTCTTCTTGTTGTGCAATATAATTCACCCCTGAAACGCAATTATCTACATAAAACGAAAGTTCTAACTTAGATCCTAGTTGAGTATCATCTGCTGGCACATTTTCCAGCAAGTGCACAAGCACTGCAGCTAGCAAGAAGGGACTCGACGATACGCCAAAAACCACTCGGCAGTGACTGTAAACAATTTCCTCACCCTCTCGTCAGGGTAAAAGAATCTTAAAAAATCTCTATGTTTATTTGTAATTTCCAGCTGAAGGAATGCTTTCTCAATATCGGCAGAAAGTCCGATCGGATACCTACGAAACCTATCTAAAATATCTGGTATCTGCTCAATTAAATTTGGACCTTTATACAATAAGTCATTTAGCGAACTCTGGCCAGTTACACGAGCCGACGCGACAAAAACTGGTCGTATTTTAGTTGGAATGCTATCGTTTTTCACAATTGGTCGATGCGGTAAATAATACGAATTTTCGCCTTTCTCTTCAATTTTTTCTATAACTTCTAATTCTTCCCATTCTTTACATACAACTTTATAATAATCTAGAATCCCTTTCGTTGTGCGCGTTCGCACATCTTTTTATGCCGTTTCCATGTCAGATCTTTGTTGGAAAACAAATCTATTGTTTCCGATTTAAAGGGCAAACAAAGTTCGTATCTACCGTCCAGTAGAATTTTCATACTGTTTTTAAATTCTTCAATCACCTTTAAATGTTCATTTTTTTCATTTAACTTTTGAATTGGGTCAAAAATTCCAATGCTTTCGAGATTCCACAATTCATTAACAGACAATTCTTTAACCAATAAAGAAATAACATTTGAAACAGTATCACATTCTTCATTACATTTTGCAAATACTCCCTGCTTTCCAGTCAAAACATAACCCAAACGAGTTTTTAATAAAAACAGACCCGATTGCAATTCAATACAACCATCCATAAATAACAAGCCAGCTACATTCGCGCAGATCAAAATATCTATTTCACAATCCTCCTTTTCAAGAGAGAGATCAGACAGAATATAATCCCCCTTCTATTCAATTCATCAATCACAGCATAGGGTTACTAACTTTTGGCACTTTGACACAAATCTTTTTTTCCGAAAACATCTCGATGCGAAGCGAGTACGATTCATCCAGCGAATATATAAATAATTCATAAACATCATGTAATTGACAGGAGGTTTCTCTCCCCGAAAAGCTGATGCTGCATTTTGATTTTATTGTGCTAGTTTGATATCGGGGGTAATAGAGCCAAGTTGTTGTTTATGTTCGCCAAGATGAGCGATAACATTACAATATGGTTACCTTAATATTTTATCGTCTGTCGATGTGGTTGCCATGGGGATAACGTATGTTAGAAATAACTTTTGTTGGTTTTTTCCCGCGCTGTAACCCTATTAATTTCAGACGATTTTAATAAAAATTTCTGATTTGTGTAAAAATTTAACCATTTTCAGTGTAATTTTTCTATTGTCTGCGTCTTCTGTTTAATTCTCTGCTATTTTCGAATATGGATATTTCTAAAATGAGTGAGTACTAGAATATTTTTTTCTTAGAAGAATAAGTGTTGTTCTTTTAATTATCGCTATAAATCGTTTATTTTCGTTTTATTTTACGTTTTAAAATGTTTTTTTTTTCACGTTCTTTATTCGATAACGTTCGTTGAAGGAACTTGCAGTGCAAGTTTCATATTGCAAGCTTTTTCACTATTTTGAAATTAGAATTCTTAATTAATTTTAACATACATTATGTAATTATTTTATTCATAATGTAATATAAAAATGGAATTATTACTATGTGTAATATAATCATATAATATTCGTTATTTATAATTGTTTCTTTTAACATTTATTTATAAATATTATTACATATTTTGTTATTTATTTGTTATTAATATTGTTATTTATTTATAACTATTATTGTTATATATTTATAATTATTATGTTATTTATTTAAAACTATTTTTGTTGTTTATTTATATAGCTATTCTTATGTTACTTATTTATAATTATGTAATACGAGTAATATCATGCATTATTTTTATTTTTTTACAATTCGATGATTAATCTTTTTTATAATTACTGTTAAATTATATTATATGATTATTATTTCTAATAGCTGTTAGTAAATCGTACTATATGAATATTATATATAATTACGATAAAATAATATAAGATAATTATATGCTGCTTATAATACTATTATTACATGTTACTTTTTATTACATATTATTGATATTCTTTATTGATTGATCTAGGTTATTCTAAATCTCTTCCTATATCCTTTATTTGAAATACATTTCAAAACAATCCGTTAAAATTATTGTGTATCATTAAATTACCACTAGGCCGCCATATTGGATTCCAATCCAGCAACAAGAAGCACTGCTTGGCGCTATTACCCCCGATATCAAATTAGTTCGGATTTTATTATTTGATTTAATACCTAATTTCTGAATAACACGGTTTGAAATATATGAGTATTGAGATTCACTGTCGATCAAAGCCCTACATTTTATTATTGTATTATTAGCACAAACTTTAACAATTAAAGTCATTAGAAACATTATTTTTATTACAACTGTTAGATAATGAATTTGTTTCAGTACTATCAGATCTCTGATCAACGTTGCTTTTCGCTTGATCACACATTAAATAATGGTGCGGTTTGTCACAATATAAGCACGAATTCTTTACTTTACAGTACTTAGAAAAATAAAAAACTGAAAAACAGCCGAAGTAAGCTCTGTTTCTTAATGCACATTTTTTCTTTTCATATTAAGTAATTTTTCTAGCTTCTAAATAGTCCTTGGAGGAGTGCTTTTTATTGCAAAATATACATAATAAATTTTGCTGACCTGTGCCATTTCTATCATGTGTGCTTACCAACGTAGCTGCAGAGGGGAACTTATCCGGTTTGTTGATCTCTTTCTTCTTTTGATTGACAGGAGCTGAAAAATTATTCCTAGCGAGTTCAACCATTTCGTCATTTTTAACTTCTTGTTTAAGGAAGTCCATTAATAATTTCAAAGTCCGACCTTCAACAAGAGTATCCTCTTTGAAATTTTTGCTTCTTTCAAACGCTAATAATATGTCTTCTGGGAGACAGGACTCAACCAAGGGACTCAAAACTCGCCATACTTGTCCTGTGTCCACCCTAGGCTCTCCAGAGCTTGAATCTTCGCTTCCAGTTCGTCATATAACTCTGGGAGATCTATCTTAGAGCGTCCGGTGGCTGCGTTTCTCATTACCATCAACAGTAAGTCTCTTACACAGATCTGCACAAGTAGATCTCTCCCGAAACGTTCTTGCAGTTGGGCCATTGCTTTTGGATAGTTGTCCGCTGTTGCGGGAAGACTCTCGACAATTTGAGCCACCTTTCAATTTCAGACGACGGCCTGTAGCAAATATTGAAATTTGTCTTCATTTGGCAAACTTTCATCTTCATGAATTTTTTTAAATTGACTCCAAAACGTCAGGTATTCCTTGGCATTGCCGTCGAATTTTTTCAGTTCAATTTTCGGCAGTTTAAATTTTCTTTTCTCAGGGACTCCTTTTTTTCTGTTTCCTTTACAGATAGTCTTTCTATTTTTGCACAAAGTTCGGAAAATCTATTTCTGTATATTTCAGCTTTCATAAAGTCCTCTTCATAAGCTAGTTCGTCGGTTTCCTCTTCCAGGATTTTATTCGAAATACCTCTTTGGCATTTTTCTAAACGCGAAAATTTGTCGCTAATTTGCATTTTTAAAATCGAAAGTTCATCCACATCAGGAACCTCTTTCATAAGTTCCTCTTCTATAACTTTAGCACTCAGCGTAAACGACGTACGCAGTGACTTTCGTCGTGTTTTTAACTGTGTCACATCCATATTTTCTTTCAGGCTCACAAAAATAAACAAAGAAACAAAATCACGCCCCACATTCGAGCGCCAACAAATAAAACGTGAACTCACCTAATTCCTCTTAACTGGAACCAATTGGCGAGCAGGAGAAGTGAACTGATATGAACGGACACTCACTCTAACTTCTTTCTCTGACTTGCACGAGGAAAGACGTGCTTTCCCTTTATTCAATTTCCATGTTCAACCTAAGTAATTAGTAATTCTTATAATATTCTATAATGCTGTAAATTAAAAATGTGTTTAACCTTTTTTTATCATTCATTTTTATTATTTATATGGCGTGTAATAAACCTTAAATAGATTCTCACTTCACGCCATAATTGGTAACCTGAACACGCGTGAACGCAACCGTTAACATCCAGTTCATTTTAAAGATAATAACGTTAACTTTTTAATTTTCTAATTTTAATCTCATCCTCGGATTGTTCCCACCATCAATTTAAGATTATTTCATGCATGAGCTATCGCTGGAAAAACAGTAAGTTTTTATACTTTTCTTTTTCATTTATGTGTGCTGTATGTTTTTTTCAAAAATTTTTGTTGCACTCACGTTTAACATACGCCGAATAATTTTTCAAAACTGTTTGCCCATTTCGCGAAAAATAATTTTTTGTGTATCGCATGCATGTAAGTTTTTTTAATCCTGTATTCATATTTTACAAATATAATTTCATTTTCCCTAACGTTTGTTTTCAACGTAAAATATACTTATGTAAAAGATTTTATTTACCTTCAACATGCCTAATGAATGTGATAGTAACCAGATATCCCACGTGGCAGTCAAACCACCACCTTTTTGAAAACATAACCCTGCGCTATGGTTTGTGCGATTAGAGGCGCAGTTCAATTTAGGCAAAATTTTAAATGATACCACTAAATTTGATTATATTCTTTCTGCTGTTGAGTCAGACATTTTAAATTCTGTTAGCGACTTGGTTCTAAAACCACCTGAAAACGGAAAGTACGAAGCTTTAAAAAAGCGTTTAATCGAAGTGCATTCAGAAAGTGAGGATTCTAAAATTCGAACTCTCCTCCAGGGTTTAGAATTAGGGGACCAACGACCATCACAGCTCCTTACGCGCAAGCGATAATGTTGGCGAGCTGCTCTTGAAATCGCTGTGGCTCGGACGTTTGCCTAACGGAACGCAAACAATTCTTGCTGCTCTCAATGAAAACTTAGATCAGCTAGCTACTGTTGAGGATAAAATCAATGACCTGACTTTTTCCCAAGGAATTAATTCAGTTGCAGCAACATCTGACAAAAAAACTGCACAATTAGAACAACAAATTTCTCAACTTACGCAGCAAGTAAGCGAACTAACTAGTTTCGTGAAGCGTTCCCGTAGCCCAGCCCGCTACTCAAACCATTTCCGCAATCGCAGTAATTCGCGGAATCGTTTTAAAGGTACAAAGAACCCACAAATGGATATTGTTTTACCATACAAATTTTGGCAACAAAGCGAAATGTGTGCTACTTCATGCTCTTTTCGTTCAGAAACTAGAATGGCGATCATCTCTTGGCCTCATTGGCGATCGCCTGTTAACCGCATTTTATTGGCCGATTATTCCTCTAAGATAACTTTTTTTGATCGATACAGGAGTGGATATTTCTGTTATTCCGAAATCTTTTGCGCCTCATGCTAAAGTTCAACAAGACTTAACTTTGTACGCTGCGAACGGCACCAAAATACAGAATTATAGCACAAAACGCATTTTACTCGATTTAGGTTTACGACGCCAATTTACCTGGTCTTTCGTAATCGCAGATGTACGCCAATCAATCATTGGGGTTGATTTCCTAAAACATTTTAATTTACTTGTCGATGCTAACATCATAGAGTTATCAACGCCAACACTAAGCTTTCTTCGAACGGCCAACTTCCAAAAATTAAGTCTGTAGCATCTAATCTAGCAATATTAGTCGGCAATACTAAGTTCGATAAGGTTTTAAAACAATATCCGGAATTAATTAACCCTTCACAACCGATAAATGTTGATACTTTCAATCAAGTTTATCATCACATAGAAACTAAAGGCCCCCCAGTATTTTCAAAACCTCGTCGCCTCGCACCCACAATTTTAAAAGCTGTTAAGAAAGAGTTCGAATACCTTATGGCCAAGGTATAATTCGTCCGTCAAAGAGCCCCTGGGGGAAAACCCACTGCATGTTGTTAAAAATCTAATGGAGTATCGACCCTGGGGGGATTCCTAGACTTAATTCAGTTACCCTGCCCGATCGCTATCCAGTCCCTCACATCCAAGACTGCACTCAAAATCTGTATGGAAAAAATATTCACTACTTTGGATTTGGCGAGCGTATCATCAAAATAGCAATAAATCCCCCGATATTCCTAAAACAGCCGTAAATACCCCATTTGATCTATTCGAGTATACTCTATGCCCTTTGGACTTCGAAATTCCCGGGCAAACATTTCAGAAACACATGCATCAAGTCTTAGCTCATCTAAATTTTTTTATTCCATATTTTGATGACTTTTCTCCAGCATCTTCCTCCCAGGACGAACACCTTGACCATTTAATAAATCTTTTCTCGTTTAAGAGATTACGGTCTCAAGTTAAACCCTGATAAATGTGTTTTAGGGAAAACATCAGTAAAATTTCTGGGTTGTCTCATAACACCTGTGTTAAACCACTTCCCGATAAAGTCGAAGCAATTGCAAATTTTCCTAAGCCAGATACTATTTCACAACTAAGGCGTTTTTTGGCCATGTTAAATTTTTATTGCCGTTTTTTACCCCATGCAGCCGAAGCACAAGTTGCTTACTAATTGTAAAAAAAACGATAAACGTCCCGTTCCTTGGAACGAGGAAGCAGAGACCGCATTTATGCAATGTAAATCCTCATTAGCTAACGTTACAACCCTAAATTATCCTACCCCCGATCAACAGCTCTGTTTACTGGAAGACGCGTCCAACTCCGCAGTTGGAGGTGCATTAAATTGCTTGATGGAAAATGGTCCTCAACCAATCGCGTTTTTCTCACGTAAACTGAGTGCAACAGAAACAAAATACAGCACGTATGACAGGGAACTTCTTGCTATATATTTAGCAATAAAACATTTTAAGCACCAGCTGGAAGGACATAATTTTATAATATTCACAGATCATCCCCCCTTTCTTTTGCGTTTAATAAAATCTCGGACTCTTGTTCTCCCCGTCAACTCCCGGCATCTTGATTTCATATCGCAGCTTAGCACAGATATCAGACATGTTTCAGGATCTGATAACTCCGTGGCAGATGCCCTCTCAAGAATTAATGCCCTTAATCTTTCAACCACTGATCTCCAACACTTAGCCGATAGTCAAGCCAAAGATGAGGAACTTAAAACCTTAATTTCTTCCAATGACTTATCCATTAAATTAAAACCTTTAAAAAAGGGAAAACTCTGAAATCTTCTGTGATGTCAGTAAGAAAAGTACGGCCTTATGTGCCAGAGGAACTTCGCTTTGAAGTATTTCGTCTCTCCATAATCTCTCCCATCCAGGTATTCGTGCCACAAAGCGCCTCATCCAAAACCGCTTCGTCTGGCTATCCATGTTGAAGGACATTGTTAAATGGACACGATGCTGCATTCCATGCCAACGATGCAAAAAGTCAGAGGCATACCTGAGCCCCCTACAACCTTTGATCCAACTGTTGAGAGATTTCAGGCCCTCCATATCGATCTATTGGACCATTTCACCATCTGATGGCTTCACCTTCCTGTTGACATGCATTGATCGCTACACCCGATGGCCGGGGTCTTCCATCGTGATATCTTCGCTGAATCCCTGGCAAAAACTTCATCGCTAACGGATATCGCGCTTGGTGTACCCCCATCATAACCACAGACCAAGGGGCCAGTTATCTGTCTTCTCTACAGCCTGAAACAAAAGTTGGAAATACAACGAATTCGAATACTCCTACCACCCCTTTTTCGAATAGTATGGTTGAGTCTTCATCATTCCCTCAAGCAAGCTATTCGGTGTCAAAATCAAAATGGACAGAGTCGCTACCAGTGGTCCTGCTGGGTTTCAAGCGAAAAGGGGGACCTCAATGCATTCCTGAAATGGTATTTGGAAAAACCATTGTGCTTCCAAATTCTTTTAACCTTCAAGTCAGACCCCAAAGATCCCCCCGAATTTCTCTTAGGTGAGAAAAATTCCGGATCTTCCCCTCTGCCCTTTTCATCTACCTCTGTTTGTGCCCCAGCCCTCAAAACCCCTCTCATGTCTTTGTTAGGGTAGAGGTTGAAACCATCATTGAAAAAACCTATCCCAAAGGGCCATTTGAAGTTTTTAGTAGGACCAAACCACAATCAAAATAAATGACGGACCCCGATCGCTTTTGATCGTTTAAAACTTTTTTTGAATGACACAGACTCAACAAAGGGGCCCTTCCCCGTCAGAAAAGTAACCATCCGGTTGTACTTCCTCTGCTTGATCAAAAAAATTTCCCATACCAGCGACGCTCGCTCTGGTAAAAAGGGCAGTTTAACCCCCGTACTTGGAATTTTCAAAACTGGTCGGACTTTTTATCAAAGAAAAAATCTTTAAAAATTTCGTAACCTTCGGTACGGGGGTATTGTGGCGTGCCTCGGCACCCACCCAATTCTTAACTGGAACCAACTGGCGAGCAGGAAGGAACTGATATGAAACACTCGCCAACTTTTTCTCTGACTCGCACGAGGAAGACGTGCTTTCCTTTATTCAATTTCCATGTTCAACCTAAATAATTAGTAATTCTTAAATATTCTATAATGCTGTAAATTAAAAAAATGTTTAACCTTTTTTTTTCATTCATTTTTTTTTTTATGGCCTTAATAAACCTTAAATAGATTCTCATTCAAAACCCTACACGAGATTTGTTATTTCTTTGCAGGGTGACATCCCCCGATGTCTGGTTTTGGGGGGGAACTTTTCAAAAAAAACTGAATAACTGGTGCCACAAAACATTTTACAAACACAATACACAACATTACATAGCGAAGTTTTGTACATCAAAAAAAGAAAAAGAGCAGCAATATTATTGCGTCATTTACTTGCCCGCTGTTTGGTTGGAGGGCGTGCCTTTTCGAAACCCCTGATTTCTAAAAAAAGGGAAATTTTTAGCAATATTTTTTTCTTTCCCATGCAATAGATTTTGTAGGATTTTATCTATATAAGCCAGTAACAAGCCCCCGGATGAAGTAACCCCATTTTGGTCTAGTGGTTTTTATTACTTGCTTAAAAACCAAAGGTCGTAGATTCTGCCCCTTTTCGGATATGCACCCCTTCTTTTGGGGGTCCAAACAAAGAAAACCCCAACCTTCTAAATCTGTCGTGGTGCCATTTTACCCGCAAAAGAGAAACCCAAAAAATTTTGTCAGATTCACTTGACGCAGCGAACAAAGTCATCTACCTCGCTTGACGCAATTCCTCCAATTATCAGGAACAACTCACACGCACGCCTTAACAACTATATCGTTCGTTTGCCTATCCACCGACTTACTGGTGGGGTAGTGGGTAGCGGTATCATCAATTAAGCCATTGACAGCCCTTGGGCTGAAGTGATTATTTTGGTCTAGCGGTATGTTAAGTGCTTACGGATCCAAAGAGGTTGCGGGTTCTGTCCTCCGGATAAGAGCGCCACTTCATATATCTATTGTGTTTAAAAATGAAATACATTAGAACATCGTTTTTTTAATTGCCGCCAACCGGGGCCTTGGGGTTTCCCCAGGCCCCTTTTCATCAGGGGCCACGAAGTTCTCTATTTAATTTTAAAAAATTTCCCCTCTTTTTACGACTTCAAAAGGTCCCGAGGAAAAATTGAAAGATTTGCCTTTAGCGTCATCTACGATAAAAAAACCTCTACTTTTTGGAAAATTAAACCCATTGACCATGGTTAAAAATTACGAGGTCCTTTCCCCAAAAAAAGCCCTCGTGTAGCGGAACGGTGCGACGTTAATATTCCTCCCCCCAGTCAAGGCCCGCATTCACCCAGTCAGCGCCCAAGCGTCTAGCCAATCAGGGCCATCTTGGCCCTAAAGTCTCTGTTTGGGTTTCCTTTTGACTGCCGGTTGACCCCCGGCAAGAACCAACATTTTACGGGCCCAAAAAATTTGTCAATTTGGAAAAAAATGGGGTAGCTTTATAAAAAAAGGGTTATTATCTATAAAAAAACAAAACTAGATTATAATATTATTTTAAAAATTTTTTTATATCTAAAAAAAGTATTCTTATAAATATAAAAGGAAAATGGAACTGTAAAAGGGTATTTGGAAAGAAATTTTAAAAAAAAAATAAATGAAGACAAAACAAAGGGAATCGAATGTGAAAATTTAAACTATTGCATTAGAATTTTTTAGAATCAAAATGACTTTGGAAGAAAGGGACTTGTTCCCGGTTTTTTCCCTTTGGGGAAGATGTTTTAAATAAATTCTGAAATTTATTCAAAAAAAATAAGACGAATATAGATCACAATGTTGAAAAAAAAAGAATTTAAATATTTAAAATAAATTAAATATTAAAAGCTTTTAACGTATTTTTAAAAAATTTTTTTCAAATTAAAAAGATTATATTTATAAATTTTCAGGTGTGCTCCAAGCTACTTTGCTGAAAAAATTTTTGGCAACTCTGTTAGCGTCTTACTGAAAGTGAGTTCGGTTCTTTTTTTTCCCATTTTTAGTGGGATATCTAGATTAAAAATTTTATTACAGTAAAAATTGAAAAGGTAAAACTTTTTTACTTAAAAAAACTGTTCCATTTTAAAATTTCACATCAAAACCCCGAAACTTCGGTGACGTGATTAAAAAATTTACCTTAGGTATGGTCAGTGTTAATTATTTATTTGAAATTTGCGTAACTTATCTATGCTTATTTTTTCCCTTATAGTGGTTGGGTCTTTTTTCTAATGTTTTTCATTTATTCCCTTTTTTGGATTAAAAAGATGGAAAAACCATTTTTTTGTTGAGGCCATTTTTTATTCCTTCCCCAATGATGATGGAAGTAAGGTTAATATATCTTAACTTTTTAATTTAAAATGTGAATGCTTTTAAAAATGGTTTGTGCATTTAGTTTTTGTTGGGTGTAGCCTAAAGAAAATTTTTAACTTGGCAGTTTTTTCAATTAAAAAATTCCAAAAATTACTGTAACCCACCCAAATTTACCCAAAAAATTTTTAAAACCCCAAAAAACACAGCAATACAGAATGCTGATTGTAATATTATTAAAAAAAAAAATAATGTAATAAAATTTGATTTTTTTAAAATTTTAAAGAGGGAAATTTCCCTATGAAATGATAAAATTCATCATAAAAAGTTTTTTTTAAGATTAAATTTTTTAATTTTAAAAAATTTTTTCTTGTGAAAAATTAATCAAAATTTAAAACAGATTTTTTTTAGTTTGCTTGACATTAATTCATATTATTCTTTAGAAAATTTTTTTAATTGTTAAAAGATTTACTTTTTTCTTGTAAAACCTTTGTATAAACTTTGGGGACTTTTAGAAGAACATCTGTATTTTCTTTTTTTTTCCTTTATTTTTTCTCCTCACATTCTGAAAAATTAAATCACTTTTTAAATAGTTTCAGATCTTCATTTTTTTTTTTAAAAAAAAAACCGAAATCATCGTTTTAAAATGTGTTGACTGTATTTCCAAGATATTTATTTTTTTTCCCTGATTCAGAATGGAAATTTTTTTTTGAACTATAAAAAAATAACAATTGAAAAAATTTGGCAATGTTTTTAAAAGAATGGAAAAAAACTTTTTTTAACAGGATTTTTTAACATAAAATCCATGATAAAAAAAATAGTAAAAAGTTGGAACATCTTTAAGGAAAAGGGCCCCAAAGTCCTCGAACAATTTAGGCCTTAACTCATTTTTAAATAAGTTTTTCCAATGGTAAAATTTTAAATCCTGTTATATTCCCCAAAAAAGGGGTTTTGGATGATATGTCAACTGGCTACATGTAAACTGCAGATAAATGTATGGGCCTACCATCCCACCATAAAATTTATTTTCCCTTCAATTAAAGAGGTAGTTGGTTGAGCCTTTTTTGTACAATTGTTGGACATGCACATTTATTTGCATCTGGTTTAAATTGATTGAAATTGAGTATTTTAACAATGTATGCGGGTGTACTCTCTGTGTAAATTTTGGGGGTCATTGGTGGGGGGCTTTAAGGCGCCCCTGTAAAAAAAGTAACCCTCATTTTGCTTCAGAGATTGAAAATTTAATTAATTAAATAACTATTCCAAAAAAATTTGGGGTGTGGGGTCTTTTGGGTACAGTTGTCTGTTTTTAAGGAAAAAGGGTCATTGTTTTTTGAAATATACATAAAAAAACTTGGAAGTTTTAAAGGGAACTTATTTTAAAAATTTAATAAGTTTTTTAAAAAAGTAGACCCTTTTTTGGTGTAAAAAAGGGTTTTTGCATTTGTGGGTCAAAAATAAATGTTGTGAAATACAACCCAGATAGGAACAGCAAAATCTTTTTCAAGTTGCATCTTTGGGAAAAAAAAATCTGAACTAGCTTTTTAAACTAAAAGAGACAAAAAAATTATTTGCTTTTAACTATTGCTTTGTTGGGTTGGCCCTAGGGGGACCCACACCCTTGGGGGGGTTATTTTGGTTTGATAATTCCCATCTTAGAAACCCCTTTTTTATATACTCTAGATATGGTAAATCTAACTATATGGGGAAATTTTTTATTTTTTTTGTTGGGGCTTTTGGAATCGTCATCTTGTTGTTTGGGGCACCCGGGCGGGAAATGGGGCTGCGTGTGCGGTGAATATAAAATTTTTTACTTTTGTTGAATGTAAAAGGAAAAAAAAAATTAATTGAACAGTGTTTAAAGGGAAAGGGAAAAGGATTGATTGCTTGAATTATGAATGCCCTAAAATGTAATGGCGAATGGGATTACCCGAAAAAAAAGAGTGCTATTTTTTTTTGGGAAAGGAATAATGGGTATTTTTAAACTTACCCCCAAAAAATATAGGGGGTACCCCATGGTCATTAAACTTGGTTGGGGGCCCTTAAAGGGTTTTTTTCCCCTGCTGTTACATTTCCCTCCATTTGGGAAAAAGATCAGCAGAAAGAAGGGCTTTTTTTTTTTAATTTTTTATCTTAAATATATTTGTTTAAATTTTCCCTATATTTTTTTCATATATTTTTTTTAAGCACCCACCCTGCCCCTATATTCCCCCACGATCCCGTTTTTGGGTTTTTTTTTATGGGGGGTTCTGCTTGACACTCTTTTCAGTTTGTTCCCGGGTTTGTGGGCTCCCCAAAGGTTTTAGGGCTTTGTTGTATTTATAAAAACACTATACTAAAAATAAACAGGTTTTGATGATAAACTTGTCCTTTATCTTTTTACTTTTTTATTTGGAACAAATTTTAAAAAAGTTAATTTTTGGGAAAGGGTTCCTAAAAATTATAAAATTTTTTGACGTTTTTAAATTTGAGGAAACCCAAAAAGACCCTTTTCAAAAAAAAAAAATTGTTAGGCGGTCTTGTTTTAAAAGGCTTTAAAAGGGTTTTTGGGTTTAAAAAACTAGTTTACTTTTTAAAATAAAACCCAAATTTAAGTTCATGAAAAAATGTCATTTCTTTTAAATAAACAGTTTTCCCGATCTATTTTTAAAGTAAATTTTTTTTTTCTATGCTAATTTTTTAAAAAAATGTTTTGAATCTTTTTGGTAAAATGTTTTAAACAAGTCTTCTGTGTACTGTAGTAAAAGTTTTTTTGGGAAAAAAATTACTTTGTAATTAAAATTAATATTGCATTCTCTTTTTTTTTTTTTTTCTAGAAAACTAAATTGGAAAAAAAAAAATTATATTTTTTCTCAATATTTGAAAGAGAACCCCCATTTTTTTTTTCTTAACCAATAACCTTTTTTCCCTTTTTTATGTTACTCTTTAAATTTAAATTACAGAATGGTTAATACATTTTTTCCAAAAATAAAATGTGTAACTCTAAAATTTAAAAAAATATGAATTTCAGGGTAATTTCAGATTGAAAAATTATAAACAGTTCCTTTTTTTATCACTCATTTATTCTTTGTTATCTTTATAGGAACTGCCAGCATGGACGAAGAAATAAGAGGTATCTCCTTTTTTATTCATACTACATGTCTGACTTTTCTTTGATGATTATGTTATATATTTGTTTTTTGGTTTATAATTTTTTTTTTTGGTAATATTTGGGCTTTATGTGTGTGTTTAATTCAAGTTTCATTAAGACTAAGATTATAGACACAGATAAGCTCTTTCCTTTTATAAACAATCTAAATTTAAAATTTCACCCATGTATTAATATATAGTAGTAATTTTTAATATTCTTGGTGTAAAAAAGGGTAGGGTTTGACAGGGGGGAAATTCATTTTGAAAAGCGAAAATTTTTGTGTATTAGAAATTCTCCTTTAGGGTTGTCAACCCTCATTTTAATTTGCCAAGTGGACAGTAAATTTCCCAAAGAGATTACCCTTTCCCAGAATTTATACCAAACATTTTGTAGAAAAGTTATTAAAATCTGTCAACAGGTGGCAGATACAAAATACTATTTGATATTTAATGAGATTTTTTTTTAAATTTTATTTAGTGTAAAAAAATTTAAAATGAATAAAAAAAAAAAATAAAATTGGGAATTATGGCAGATCCCAAAATACTCTTCCACCTAAGCCACTGCATCTACCCAGCTAAATAAAAACTTAATTGTATACAAGGGTTAAAAATTTTCCCAAGCCCTATATTTTCCCCTGAATGAATGTCCATTGTTTTTCTATTACTTAAAAAGTTGAAAACTCAAAAAGTACTAGTGTTCCCCAAAAAGTTATCTACAAAAAATTTCCCCCTAATGGGTCCCCCTCCTCTTGTAAGTTATTCATTGTAATCAGTATATTTTTTATTAACAAGAGTGATTATAATGAGTATTATAGTTCCTTATATTAAATTCAAAATAACCTCACTAGATGAACTTAATCACAAATTATTGACTATCAAGTCATATGTTTAAGGACAGAAAGTAATACATATTCCCATTCTGTAATTAAATTTTTGAATTATCAATTATTCAAAGCTGCTGGTCTTAATGTAAGATTAAAAAATGAGACCCAAACTTTGGATCCTTAAAAATAAAAAAACCTAGGAACTAGTTTGTTATCCAGGGTTATTGTGCCAAATGCTGCTTGGCCAATAAAAAAACACCTAGTAGCTTTTCCCGAGCGGGAAAAAGGGAATCCAAAATGGCGGGGGTCTGTTTAGGGAATGAAACAGAAAAAAAAGGAAATGCATTGATCTTCGACGATCTTAGTTTTTTTGAAAAGAATAATGTTGAAAAAAATCTAAAAATAGGTAGTGGAATATTGTACTTGCCTTTAATGGATGGGGCCCAAAAAATGGGATATGGGGGGCTCGAAAATCTAAAAGGGTTAATTTTTTAAAAGGGTAAAATATAAAAAATCATTTTTGGAACTGGATTTTAAATATGGAAAAATTTTTAAAAAATTTCCCCCCCTTTCCCAAAAAGAAGGTGCAATGCTAGTGGTTGAAAGGGTTATGAATTGATTCCTCGACTCCCCCCCCAAAAAGGGCGTTTTCTCCATTAAACCCCGAATTAATATTTCAAAAAAAGGTCAAAAAATTTAAGGGAAGGGGCCCGCTTTGAAACCCGAAAAAAAATTTTTTCCTCAACATGTACCATCCTTTTTTAAAACCAACCCTTTTTAAGATTTCCAGCAGTCCAGATATAACAGTTATTCCTGGTTTGATCGATGATTCAATAAGCCCAAAATTTGTTTCTCCCCGTCCTGTTGAACTGCAACCAGAAAAAAAGCGTCCTGTCTGGCGTTCTCCCCCTAAAACCCCACTGTCCTGCAGGAAATGACCCTTATTATATTTTCTTTTCCCAAATTTTACTCTTGTTAATTTCAATTTTTTTCTCCCAAGCTTCATTGTGTTAAGAACAATATGTTCTTTGCGCCCGGGGCCTTTATAATTTGGCCAAGGGGCCCTGCCTACAAATAAATCAGCTCCTTTTTTGAATTTGAGCAAACAAAAAAGGGCGTCTGAAAAATTTTATAAATAAAAAAGTGGAATGGTTGAAATGGGTAATTTCACCCTGAAAAAAAAAATTGAAGGGAAATGTATTTCTTTTGGGCGGCGTGAATTTTTGCAGTAAAAATCGCCCCGTCAAATTTTCTGGATTATCCTGAGCAATTTCCGGCCACTTTTTTTTCATTGGAGGGGTTTGAAATCTTAAAAAGGAGCAAAAAAAAAATCTTTTTTTAAAATAAATTGACCAAAGTGTGAATTTGGAACCCCTTTTTTTTGAATAAAAAGGAAAAAAGGCCCTTATTTTTCCTTGAAAAAATTCTGGTACTCACCGCAACTGCGTAAATACCCTTTTTATCCGTAAAAGCACAAAAAAAAAAAGTGAGAACAACATCAGTTTATGAAGGAATGGATTGAAAATGTTTTGCTTTTTTGGAAGTATTTGAATTAAAATGTCTGAAATGCGATTTTTTCCCAACAAAAAAAAGAAACCAATAAAAATGAAGTATTTAAATTTAAAAAGGGGGTCTGAAATTTACAGGATTGGGTTTTTTGCAAAAAAACTAATTAGAATGAACATAAGAAACATCTTTCTCCCAGGAAAACCCAAATTCACCAAATGAAAGAAATTTCAAGGCAACCATATTGCAATTTTATCGCCCGTGTTGGCGAACATAAACAACAACTAGGCACTATTACCCCAGATATCAAACTTGCACCAAAAATTACACACAATAACATTAATATACTTTGATTTGACATTTTCTTAGAGTTGTATATTTTGTGAAGCATTCTCATTTTGATCAGAGCCTATCTATTTTTTTTTTATATATATATATATATAAGGATTTCAGATCAGCTAAATTAGATTGAGCCTTTTTACTAATGGAAGAATATTGATGGATGTAACATTCGTCAATCCATTATAATGATGGGTGTTAATTAAGTGATTTATATTTGCCCAAAGGCAGCCCACTTCTACGTTGACTGCTGTGCTGTACTTTAGGGTGTGGGGTTTAAAACAGTGCCCCCTGTGGGGCTTGGGGGCACTTTTGTTGAACCCCAAGCCCTCTCAAGAGGTTGGTGGAAGGGGGGAAATGGGTGGTAGGCCCCCTTTAAACCCCCCTCAGGGTGTTCTCCCTCAAAATTGGATTTGAACTAAGTCAAATTTTTCTGTCACCTGTTGGTTTCTCAAAGCTGTAGTTAACAACGAATTTAAAATATTATCGATGAATTTTTTTGGGCCTCAATCTGACCCTTTAATCAAGTGGCAACAGAAACAACATATTTATGAAAAATTGAAAACCAAAAGCTCACCCCAAAATCAACTTTTATCTCAATTAACTTTATCGATATTTTCATATTTTTATTTTAGAAGCTCTGCTGAATACACAATTTCCAGATTCTTCCCAAAAGAAGGGTTCTTTAAAAATTTTAATTTTTTTTGGGGGGATCCTAGCTGGCACACTGCTTGGCCCCAAAAATTTTGTGATAAAATTTACAAATATTAACCCCTTTCCCGGGTTGTCCCGTCTGGTGGCTAAAATGGCAACCCTAAAAAAACCCGTTGAGCAAAAAATCGGGGGTAAGTGGACGCCGTTCCCCTTTTTTACCCTTATTTCTTTTGTGCAACACATTGTGTTCACCCCCGCTCTTACTTTCTTCCCCCAAATGTTCCAATTTTTTTTCTTGATTTTCACCGGTTAGAATGGCTTGTGAAAAAAAAATTTCTTGTAAGTGAGGGGGAACCACAGTTTTTTTTTTTTGCTTGGAAAAAAAGGGGAAAAAAGTCTGTTTTTTGATTGGATTATGAAAAAAAGAAGGTTACCCTCCAGATATGAGTGTCTGAAGTGTAAAAAAGGGTATTTTGTTTGGTTGAGCGAAAGTGCGATTGATGGGTTTTTAATAGGGGTTGTCAAATGCAGTTTAAACTTCGATTAAACAGGGATTGATTTGGCAAAAAGTTTTGAATGAGTTTGTAGTTTAATATTTTAGTGAGTGAATTGAGAATTCGTTTTAAAATTTTGGAATGAAGAAATGTGTTAAGTATTTTAAAATTTTCGTACCAAACAAACTCAATTTTAAAAAAATGACTGCAGAAATTTTTTTAAATCCCTTTCTCCCCCGGGTTTTATCTTTAAATTTATTACTGTTATTTGCAGGAAATCCTTCATAAAATCCCGTGTTTTGCTTTTTACCATCTGTGTATTTCAAAATTTCATTTATCGTTGACCATATTTTAATTTAACTTTCCCGGGGATATATGTCTGTCTTTTGCTCAACCAATTTCATTCAGTGCTCCTTACATATATATATATATTTCTGGCAAAATATGAAATGTTGGCATTCATAGAAATTTCCCCCTATGTTTTTTTTGGCAAAATTGAAAAATTTTTTACAACTTTGGGAAATAAAATAGAATCCTGTGTTTATTCTTTTAGAATGATTGGGTTTTAAAAAATTGGACCAAAAGTTCAATTCGGTATTTCTTAGAACTTAATACGGTAGTAGACATTTTTTAAAAAAAACAAAAACACTGGGTTCTTCTTTGTTTTCCACCAGTTTTTTTAGAGTTTTTTTTAAAAATAACAGTATATAAAAGTCCCAAAAAAAAATGTGAAATATCATAAGTTTTTTTTTTATTTTTGAAATGTGATCTTAAAAAAAAAATGCATCAATTGTACTGTCATTAAAAACCCGGGGCGTGGTTTTTCCCAAAAATTTCCAGCTGTAAAAAAACGGGTTTTTTTTTGGCATCCTTGGTTAGTGGTTTTTAATTATTAGCGGTATACTTTTTTTAAATATTTACCTCTAAATACCTTCTTTAAAAAATCAATTTCGTCAGATGGTTTTTGGGTATAGCTGCTTTTTACCCGTATTTTTGGTTTTTTTGAAATTTTTTTTGCTTAGCTAATTCTAATTTTTTTTCAAGGGGGCAATTCCTTTTCTACTCTGTATTAGGTGTCATCATCATCTTTTTTGGTCCTAAATTCTTCTAAATGTGGATAGGTTTGTGGGTAAAAATTATAAGAAAGTTTATAGTAAACTTTACCACATTTTTTCTTAGTCTCTTTTTTTCTTTTTTTAAACATTTTTAATTTGTAAATACTGGGGGGCCCCCATTTTTTGGGATGCCCTTTCTTTCTTTTTTGGATTTTTTTAATTGGGTTTATAATTCTTCAGATAGTGATGTGTGCTTTTTTCTTTCAGTGACTGCAACATGAAAATTAATTTTCTTAGGGTTTAAAAAATTGGAATCTCTCCCGGGGGTAATGCTTCAACCAAAATTTAAAATTGGGTTAAAAGCTGATACAGTTCTGGATATTAAGTTGAATTCACTGTGGAAAAATTTTTTGGGTTTTGGGGGTTTTATTGCCTTTTTGTTTGGTTTTCATTTTCAAAATCATTCCATCATTAGGGTAAACTGTTCCAATGTGTTTTAGAATCTAATATTAACATTTGATCTGTTTTATTTTTTAGTTAGTATATATTTTTTTTAAAATGGCATTTTTTTAGAGGGAAGGGTTAAATATCTTGGAAAATTTTTTTAACTTTTTTCAATTATAGGAAGCAATTCTTGATGAGTTAATATTTCATCTTCATTGAATATTTTTTAAAAATTACTTTTCATTTATCTTTTTTTGTTATTTTATTTTCCTTTTAAAGTCTGAATCGAAGTTTCTGTATCCACGGTATTTGAATTCTTCTGTTCCTTATTTTTTTTGGCTATAATAAACCCATTACTCCTAATTGAATTCTGTAGGGATGGGACTTCTGGGGGTTTCACCCCCTTAAAATTTCCCCTTTTTTTTTAGCTGTTGCTCCATGGGGTTTTTTGGATCAATAATTTCTTTCAGGGGGAAAAAAATGTTTTTTAAAATTTTGATTTAAAAACACTTCCCACACATTTTTAAACTTTTCATACTTCCCAGATATGTGTTAATCCCTATTTCCCAAAAATTTTTTTGAATGAATATTTATATTTAAATAACGTCTCTATTTCTTACACTAGTCTATTCAATTTAAATGTAAAAACAAATTTTTAACCTTTTGGGTTTTGTTTTATAATAGCCAACACCGTTACTTTAGTTCATAAACGGTTTCCCGGAATTTAAACAAAAGTTGGTAGATTTTTAAAACCTTTGGTGGATGATTTTTTTTAATGGGAGTTTGGGGGAAAAACCCCAAAATGGAAAACCCTCTAATGCTGTCATTTTACTTATTTTCCCTCCTTTTCTTTTTTTTTTTGGAAAAAATCCCAAAAAACCTGTTGGCGGGCTTAAAAACTGTGCTTAAATTTTTACCTTTATGCAAATTTTAATTTTTTCTCTTTAACAAATTTGTTTCTTTTTAAATGTGTTAAAGGAGTCCCTTTGTACTTAGTCCATTCCTTTCTTCAATAATATTTTTTACATTGCACCAACATTTTCTTTTCATTTAAAAGTAAGAAAAAAACTGAAGTATTATCAACTGATTTTTTAAAGTTCTTTAAAATTATTCTCATTCATTATTATGGGTTTTTTATTAATGAGTATACATATATATATAAGAAATATAAGAATCTGAAAAATATTTTGAAACCTAAAATATGATTTTTGGAAAAAAAAAAGGAATAACAAAAACACCAGCTTAAAAAAAATTCAGCGGGTTTTTTTCCCCCAAATTTCAACCGGTTTCTCAGATAAAAAAAGACTCCGAAACCTTTTTTTGAGTGCAATTTTGGCGGGCTGAAAGGGGTGGGTTTTGGGCCCTTTGGGTGGCTTACATTTTTTAAAAGCTTTTTTTATTGTACAATACAAACTTTTGTTTTTCACAGTCAATTTGATTTGAGAAAATTGGAAAACCCTCGGTTTTGGATGAAGGGAAAGGAAAGAAGCGGATATGTTTTTTCCCCTTTTAATGAGAACTTAGTTAGTAGTTTAGTTCCATTTTAAAACAGAGAAATAATTTATTATATTTTTAAGTTCAGATTAGTAGTTTTTTTATCCTGCAGTTCAAGCAATGAAAAAAAACAGATGATAAAGGTTTTAATGATTTGCTTGGGAAATGTGGAAAGCTAGGAAAAATTAAAAAGAACAACAAATTGGGTGGAATATAAAAAGGGGTTTAAAAATCTTCCACCTTCCGGGGAAAAGGAAAATAAAAATTTTTTCATTTATAAATATATTTTAATCAGGATTGCAATAATTAGAACTCTAACATAAAAACAAAACATATACTATTTTGCTATGTTGGGTGTTCCAGAAAATTAGTGGAAACAATTTTAAAATTTCGTAAAGCCCTGGTAATTTTTCGGAATGGGTTTTTTTAAAAATTTCAAAAGGTAAAAATACCATTTTTTCCGTAACTTTGGGGTTTTCAATCCTTAAAAATGACCAAAGCTATTTAGGCAAAATATGAAAAAAGGTTAAGGGTAAGGGTATTATATTAATGACATATATTTATAAAAAAAACAAATGTTTTATAAAAAAATTTTTAAAATCGTAAAAAGGAAAAAGAAAAATTTTTTCCAAGCAAAATTGTTTTTTAAAGGGGAAAAAAAAAATTTTCATTTAAAATAAGAAATTTTTTAATTAATTTCATTTAATTTGGAATTCCCCACTTCAACAAATTTTTGTTCTATAGCGCTGTCTGTATACATTCCAAAACTTTAATGGGCATATTTGGATTGCCCATCCACTGTTCGACAAAATAATTAAATGAATGTGGTTTGGTTTTTCAATGCTAAAAGATTTTTCCCAAAAAATGCTCCAAATGTTTTCCCTTTTTTTAAAAATTCCTTTTGAAATCATTTCCTACAAGAAAATTTTTATCTGCTCTTTTATGTTTTCCCTTTTCTAGATCCCCTTTTTTGTACCTTCATACAAACATTTATTAAAATAAAATTCCGGAAAAAAGTCAAAAAGGGGAAAATTTTAACCTATGTTAACCATCCTAATGTCTCTTATTAGGTTTTAAATACTAAAAAAAAGCACAAAAATGTCCTTTTTTTGAAATCCGAAAATTGGGGGACCCTGGAATTATAAAAAGGAAAAAAAAACAAAAAAATTTGGGTGAAAATTTAAAACATCCCAAAAAAAATTTGGGAAAAATCAAACAATTTAAAAAAAATGTCTAAAATCTTTAAATTTTTGGGGCTTAGGTTGGACTAAATCCAATAAAAAAGGGTATTTTTTGCCTTTTAATAAAACATGGTTTTAACCCTTTTTTACCTGGCACCCCTTTTTTTGTGAATATTTGTGCTCCCCCCCCCACTCAAAAAAAAGAGTACACAATACATGATGAAAACAAAAAATTTCTTTTTTTAAAAAAATAAAATTTTTTTTACTAATAAAACATATTTAAAAATTTTTTTTTTTTTAAAACCCTCAATTGCAAATCTGTAAACTATTGCAGCAAAAGTATTTAAATGAATATGTATTTTAGTTTTAGATAGGATATTGTTGAATTGAAGTGCTATTGAATTTCTTTTTATTTAAAAAAATGGTAAAAGTCTTAGCTTACCCGTTAAAAAAAAGATGCTTTTGAAAAAGGTTTTGATGTATGAAATATCAAATAAAACTATTCTTCAAAAATAAAATAAAAAATGTCAGTAAATGCCAGTTTAACAGTAACAAAATTAACAAACAAAAAATCACAAGTCTCCTTTTTCTATGTTTAATTCTGAAATCTTTCAGATCTATTTTTAAAATCAATTTGTTAAGCTAATTCATGCTCGGTGGCCAATGCAGCTGCACCATTTAATCACTTAGAGTTGTGAATGGTAAGAATTTTTTTTTATTAATTTTAATATTGAAGAACTTGTCTCCATTTGCTACACTTATTTACAAAGAAAGCAAAAATTTTAATGCAGTAGCAAGATTAGGGGAAAATCCTAAAGTTGAAATAAGTTTTATAACTTCATGTTTCTTTTTTGCAAAAAGTCAAACTTATGCTACCTCATCTGCAAGGTCTAATGCATTTATATCCATTAATTCTTCATTGGCCAAGATTATTTCTAAATTTTTCTAATTTTTAATAAATTTTGGAGTTTTCTTTTTAAATCATATATATTGAATGAAATTCAAAACAATAGCTGTGGGTACTTGTTTAATAAAAATACTTTATAAATCTAAAACTCAGTGGAGCAATAGCCCATGAGAGCAAGGCCTACTTGCCCATCTCTGTATACATGACCATTGGGTGCTGAGGTGCAGGGAAAAATTTATGATCGGGTGGTCAGTCTGAAGCAAATTAAATTTACAGTCCAAGCTATTAATTACTTGATCAATTGTGAAAAAATAAAACACTATCTAGAATTTTAATTCATTGTCTTCCCCCCCACCACCACCTGATTATCTCGCTAATAACCCAAAATTAATATTTTTAGTTGAATTCAGTGATGGCTGTTTCATCTCAAAGTTAGCCCTCGGCAGCCCCAGTTCTTTACATATCAGACATTTCATCAAAGCACACCCGAAAAAAGATTTTTACAAGTTTTAAAATTTGATGAGATTTTCCAAATTCTTAACATAAATTTAAAACAAAGAATAAGAAGCCTCTATTTTTTACTTTCATTGAAACACAGTATTTAGGTATATTTAATATATTTGCAAATGGTAATTATATGGCAATACACATTCTAATAAAATAGATTTTTCAAAATTTAAATCATGCCATCTGAGAAAATAGCATTTAACTTTTTTCCAACAAACCCACATATAAATCTGTATATAACATGCACAAAAGATTGCGTGGATTTACCCAAATTTGAATTTAAAAAAGAAGCTTCACTTATACAACTCCCAAAGAAAATACTTTCTGAAATCCCATTAATGTAGCACTAGAGAGAAATTAATAGCCATAGTAATCAATCTTAAAACTACCTTAAAAAAGACTCGATACTTAAATTTATTTTTTCGCCCAATAAGATTCTGTTTTTTAGCTTTTTCTCAAAAAAGGTCATTTTGAAATATTTTTAATAATACTTGTGGCACATTTCCAGTGGGCAGAACCCCCACCTAGTACCCGGGACCAAAGTAAAACTACTTGACAAAGTGATCTCCTCTGTTCAGAGGCTGATACAGGCTAATGTAGATGAACTATTTGATAAGGGGAAATGGCAAGGGGTACTGTTTTAGCATGATGAGGATCACGAGCAGCGTTGACTGGAATGAAACCCAATATGGCGCCTAGCGGTAATTTAATGATACAAATAATTTAAAAATTGTTTTGAAATACATTGAATGGTATTTCAAATAAAGGATATAGGAAGAGATTGCGAATAACCTAATCAATAAATAATAATAATATTATGTAATAAAAAGTAACATGTACTAATAATAGTATTATAAGCAGCATATAATGTGAAATTATTTTTATCATAATTATATATATATATTCATATAGTACATTTTATAATGGTTATTAGAAATAATAATCATATAATATAATTAAATACTAATTTTTAAAAAAAGAATAATCGTATTAAAAAATAATGCATAAGAACTTTGTAATACATATATAAATAAACAACAAGAATAGTTATAAATAAACAACAGAAATAGTTATAAATAAAAAAATATGTAATAATATTTATAAATAAATGCTAAAAGAAACAATTATAAATAATATTAATATTAGAGATGATTATTACAGATAGTAATATAATTGCTTTTTCTTTTGAATAAAATAATTACGTAATGTATGTTAAAATTAATTTAGAATACCATACAAAGTAGTAAAGTTTAATATGAAACTTGCACTGCAAGTTCCTTTAGATTTCATCAACAAAAAGCAAAAAAAATTTTTAAACGAAAAATTTAAACGATTTATGCGATAATTAAAACACAACACTTTGTCTTTTAAAAATATTCTGTACTCACTCATTCTAGAAATATCCATATTTGAAAATAGCCCAGAATTAAACAAAGGCATAAACAATATAAAAATTACACAGAAAAGGGTTAAATTCTAAGGAATTGTCTGAAATTAAAGGGTTACAGCAGATTATGATTGATTGAATATTAACCCCATTGTTGGGTACCCCAGGGCTTGGGACGGGCCAGGTAATTTTTAACCATGGTCGGCGGGGCGACACCCGAACTGGCACCCCTTCCTAACTACCACGCCACACCAACGGGAGGATCGACAGATTTAATTTCGCCGCTGCCCCGGCGGGTCTTTGGGGGTACTGGGCTCAACTTCGGACAAGGCAAGCCACGATCCGATACCTATACCACTTGCAGGCAGGGGCCCCAGGTTAGCGGAAAAACAATAAAAGTTATTTCTAATTTTACGTTATCCCCATGGCAACCACATCGACAGGCGATAAAAATATTAAGGTAACCATATTGTAATATCCCCTCTTGGCAACATAAACAACAACTGGCCTACTACCCCGATATCAAATTAGCACCCACCACTGTTGAGGCTGTTACGGCTTATGTAGATGATATAACGCTTTCATACTTAAACAATAACATATGCAATCATTTAAAAATATATTTAAAGCATTTACAAAATTTTATTTCTTTAAATTTATCTCTGTAAATTAAAAGAAAACATTGAAATAACACATCAATTGCTGACCTATCTCAAATTTTTTATATTCAGAAAGAATTTTTTAAAATGTCTTTCGGATACTTAAATCAGCAATAACACAATGACTTATAAAAATGTACTAATAATAACAAAATAATTACAAAACTTCACTTGATTTATTAAAAAATAAAGAAAAAATCCGAAAATAAATGTTTTATATTGATTTCCAATTTGAGAGAGATGGTTGAGGGGAAAAATTGGAAAGTTTTTGAAATGACCAATTGTGAATTTTGTACTTTCAGAAGTGTATTGAAAATAATCTGTTGCACAGATTTTTTTGAAAGCCTGTGGATTGTGTCAGCGTTAACTCACATATTTATTTCTCATGTAAATCCAAAGAAAAAGTGCACCCTCACAAGATGCAATCGCTGTATAACCTAATTTGTCCATAAATCAAAAAGTCAGACATTTTGTGTTGGTACTTTTTTGTTTCTGATTCTTTTCTCTTTCGAAGTTACTTTAATTTATCAGATCATCAATATATTTGAGTTATTTAAAGAGAAACACAAGCATGTCATAAAATATTAGTAATAAGGAATATTTTGTTTCTCTCCTGTCATATCTTTGAAACTTTTTTCAGTATCATTTAAAGATAAAGTCCCTTAATATGATCAAAGTTCATAAGGTCGCTATTCAAAGAGATGGGTACCAATATAATTGTGCCTTATTCTAAAGTGTACCTTAAAAGAGGTACTACTCTAATGGTATATTTAAGTCTTAAAAAATACAAAATAATTAAAAACAAAATTACCTGTTGCTATTTCAAGCGAGTAAAATGTAAGAGATGGAATTGTGTGTGTGTTTATTTCAGCAGGCCAATCTCTTCGAAAATGAGTCTTTTGATGGTAGAGATCTCAAGTGTATATTTTACCCTCAGGAATAAAATAAAACATCTACTGTGGGTCTTTATCTTCTAAAACCCCCCATCCCTCTTTGGCTAGATGACTTCGGACATCCTGTGGATGGGGTGAATGTCCATTGTGACCCCACTCTAGGAATGGGAGAAAGTTGCAAAAAAGGTGTAGACACATAAACAGAAATAAGTCAATGTCCATGTAAATACAAAAGAAAAAAAAATTTTTCATCCTAAACATACTGTTGCAGACCCCTATTTACCCCTCATGGACCTCCAATTTCTTTCAGTGACATAGACCCCTTCTAAGTTGTTGATATAGGCCAGTGGTCAAGACAATTTTCATTTTTAACAGTTTAATCATATATTGTCTCTTTTTATATGATAGTTATATGGATCTTGTTTTTTTTGGTAATCATCAATGTATGTTTATTTTTTAGTATGTTGCAATGAATGCTGTAGAGATTTCCCCTCTAACAATTTGCTGAAGATCCATCGTAAGAAGCACCATTACATTCGGCAATGCCCGAATTGTAACAAAACTTTTCAACATACCAAGAAGTATTTAAAGCATCTTCGCTCTCACTTAAATAATAACCCTTATGAGTGCAAGATATGTCTGGAATGCTTCAACAAGAAAGGAGATTTGATTAACCACAGAAAAGAACATGCTAACCTGGAAAAAAGGATTTGTAGAGCATGCGCTCTAAAATGCGTTGATCATTCCCACCTCACAAGACACTCAACAACTCATAGACCACCTTATAAATGTTTTAAATGTAACAAGATTTGGAGATGCACAAACAGGAAAATCATTATGATCAATGCACACTATGTGAAGCTACATTTCAACCTGAAAGGGATTTAAATCTACATATGCCAAAATGCAGGTTGTATTCCAATATAAAATCAAAGTTAACAAAAGTTGTTCCCAAACTTTTGAGAATAAAAATCTGACCGCATGAGGAACTGTGCAAGGAAGTTAAAGAGGTTGAAACAGATTTGAGGAGATTGCAAAATAAATTTTGCTTTTAAAAATCTACTCATTGTTTGGAAAAATTTTTTGGAAGATAGAGATGAAAGGTTTTATTAACCCATTTTCCTCATGACCTGGTATTTGATGTTTTTTAAATTCTGAAAGAGTCCCAGGAAGATTTTTTTTAACTTGGTAAAGCTCTTGCAGTCTAAAATATTGTAATGAAAAACCCCATCATATTAGGTTTTGTATGCGTAAACAGATTACAATTTTAAAGTGTTACTTTTGTGGAAAAACAAAAAAATAAAAATTTTTTCTTGAACTTCATGTGTTGGAGCAATTAATGCTTTTTAAAGGTCTGAAGATGCTTGTAAATTACCAATAAGCGAAGAAATGCCTGAAGATATAAAAGATTATTTGACTCATGTAAATTTTATCTATCCAATTTTTTAGAAAACATTTTTAAGTAAGTGTCATTCATAATTTCACTATTCTTGTATTTTGTGGCGGTCATCAAAAATATTTTAACTTTTTTTAAGCGGTATATCATTCAATTTCTAGTTATTGAAAAACTGTTATTTTTTCCAACCGAGATTTCTTTTTAAGAATGGTAAAAATTAGTTTAAATACTGTGATTCACTTTATTTTTGTGATCTATTAATAAATTGTATTTTACTTTTCATGAAAATAATGGTGGGAAAAATTATCTTTATTCTAGATTATTAAAAATGCCTTCTATTTCCACAATTTGAAAATATGTTTTAGTCTAATAAATCTTGGTGAATCGATTTAATATAATTGATCATATACTTTCTTCTCAGCTATATTACATTAAGATATTTTATGTGAATTGTTGTTATGTGTGCCTCTATATTATATATATTCTACAAAGTATATAATTTTCTTTAATCTTATCCTTCTAATTTTATTTACTGTTTTAGTTTGTTTCAGGACTTGTTTATATGTTATAAGAATTCTTTGACTGTTTTTTTCATATACTATTATTGTTTTCAAACATTTTATTGTTAAGAAAGTAATTCAATTGTTATGTGAGAAATATATATATATATCGGAATCACTTATCTCTAAAAAGCTCAGTTTGTAAATTAAGCAGTTTTTCATCTGGAGTTAAAAATGGAATGTATTAAAAGTGCAGCTACAAACATTTTGACTGCCTCCTTCCATCAAAAATTGAATACAGTTTTTTGTAAAACAATATCTGGTATTCTTGCAATTCCAGGAATATCCATTTTAAAACCCTAATCATGTTTAAACTTCTTAATAGGTTATGGTTGTAAGTAGAAATTTTGCCTTTAAGGTATATTAGATGTTAGTTAACTACTGAAGAATATGCAAATAGAAGTTAAGAACCTTTGCCTTGAGAATGTTTAGCAATTTGTATATAAATTAAATTACATACTTCATCTTCTGAGGTTAAAAATGGTAATCATGTAGATATGGAAGCTATTGCATTTGGTTATATAACCAATTTAATTTGCTTCAATATTTAAAACTGTATTCATGTGATTGTGGAGATAATAATTTCAGACAATTATAATTTGTGAATAAAAGAAAAGTTTTGTTTTGCAACATACAATATAGTTGATTTTTCGTGGCAATATGCATTAATTGTCATCTTTAAATGCTAGTCAATTGTGTTGTAAAATATATTCCACAATTGATTTGAGAATTCATACTTTTGATTAAATTTAATATTTGTAAAGACTTAATTCAGTAATTTTTCACGTTACTTTTGTTCTTTTGGATCAATAGGTAATAACATTTGAAAAGAAATTTTTATTTTTTAGTTATTCTTTTCAAATTTAGAAATTTTTTTTAATGATTATTGTTAAGATCTATGTGGAAAAAAATTTTTGTGAATATGAGTGTAATATTTATTTGTAAATTTAATCTTTTTTGCCTTTGGTTCATAAATTGAAAATGATGTCCTAAAATAAAAATAACTGAATTTCTTTGTCACAGAAAAAATTTTCATTTTTTTATAATCTTTTTTGCATGTTTTTTTTATTGAAAAATAATATTTTAAGTAAATGATTGTAATAGAAAATTGTTTTCTCCTAATTGTTAATGTATTGTTGCAATCCTGTTTTGATATTTGTATTCAAGTATTTTAGAGTTAGCTGTGTAATGCTTTCATTCTCCTTTAGTATATTGTAGTGTTTTGTTATTTCTGAGAGTAAAAAAAGCTATTTTGTCAACTAAATGTTTTTATTGTATTACTCAGTATATTGTATATCAAAAGATTTATGTTTCAAAGTACTAGTAAATATTTTGTTATACTAATTAACTATTTTATTCTCCATTGTACTTTTTTAAAAATATAAAAAAAAAT
>BMAV01013175.1:0-24958 GCA_019973955.1 Trichonephila inaurata madagascariensis
AAAACCCCATGAAACAGGGGGGTGTCTGAAAAGTTTTCACTCTTAAAAAAAAGGATTAAAAAACAATCAAAGAATTAGCTCACGTTGTACATGAAAAATTAACTAACAATTTTTAATAAAATGAAAATTAAAAACTTTTTAATTAGAGAATATTTTTGTGCTAAGATACAAGTAATTAATTTTTAATTTTACGCTGCAAAGGAAAAGATTAAAATTTCTGTTGAATGAAATGCAAAGTAGATCTCGCAATATCCACGTTTTGCAACATTCTAGTTTCAAAATAAATTCCACCAGAAGAACAAGCACAAGTTGTAGAAGAATTTGTCGAATTTATAAATCTGCAACCCATGTACAACGTAAATGGGGTACCACCACACTGGAGTTTGAAATTGAAAATAAGTTTCATGGGCGACGGATTGAAATAGAAAAAGTACAATAAAGAGGCCACGTAGATCTCTAGGAATAACACCTTTGAACTGGTTGGAGGGTTAAGGGGAAAATATTGATTACTAATCTTCAATTCGAAACACTGATGAATCAAAAAGTCCAAATACAATGGCCGTTCAGAATGTTGATATTGAAATGCATCATAGAACGTTCCAGAAATCTCGTAAAGACTCGACGTTTTGCTCGCAACTATTAGGGTTGATCGCACTATAAAGTACTATCGTACATTGAAATCGTACTTTAAAGAATTGTGAAAAAAACTTTGGTATTTTCTTTATGGAATATAAAAACCGTCAGTGAATATCTTTGCTTGTTTATTTGTAACTAATATTTGAAAGTGTAGTCTTACTTTTCGAACACCAGGTATAATAGAATAGTGCACATTTAAAAAGGTATTAAATTATTTTGAAATATACCGCTGCAAAAAATGTGTTCACTTCCTCCCGAATGTCTTCCTCGCTCAATTCTTGGGTCTCGAAATGGTGCTCTAGCAACAAGTCCATGAATGATTTCCTCTTTATTTTGCTATTGTCTTGGTTTCCGCTCAAATACATCTTCTTTTTCACTTGGATGACCTGATATATATATTTTAAAAAATCAATAAATTATATCAGTTAATAGAGTTAGTGAGAAACCTATTGTAATACTCCGAGAAAAAAAGTGAGTTTTCTATATTAACTTCCATAATATTTATAAGTAGCAATACATTTTTGGTATTTCTGTGAAAAAATTGCACTATTAATTAATAAATGTTAATGAATAGCTTACATGTAGTGGTTTTTATAATACACTACAATACGAGAGTGAACTTTTCTTGTATTTCAATGTGTCAGATATTTTTTCCATGCCCCTTGCATTTCGTTGGCTTAAATATGTTACTGGTTTTCATTCATAAGCTAATACTTCCAATAACCAAATGAGACGATATCGCAAAACAATATAGAAAGTTAATGTATTTATTTCCTCCTCTTAATTTTTATTCGGCTCGGTGGCTTAGGCGCAGTGAGTTCACATCGTAATCCAAAGATTGCGGGATCGAACCCGGCTGGATTCGATAGGTTTTCTGTATGCAAAAATCGTAGGCATGCATGTCATATTATTATGTTGGCAAGTCCTTGAGTATCAATTTTTCACTGAAACTCTCGGCAAAATTAAATCATGGTGATAGTTATATCTCCGACGAGCTTGAATTGGATAAATTCAAGCTTCAAAAATTTGGAAGTGGGAGCCGCCACTAGAGGGGTCATCAAGGAAATGTCCCACAAAGGCTAATGTGCCAAAATGTAGTCCATTGGAAAGAAAAAAAGGGGGGTTGTAACAGTGTTGATCCCAATTAGAAAATTAAAATAAGAATAATTTCGAAATATATTGTTTGGTTATAAAAATTGGGACAGTAATAAATATATTTCATATAATATTTGATAAGAATACGAATAACTAGAAAACTTACCGAGTCTGTGATTTCATTTACAGTTTTTAGAAGAGATTTTTCTTCTCTGCCGGAAGTTAAATGAAATATGAAGTCCGACCATTCCCAAACTTTCATATTTCTTGACATATACATATCTCCAAGTCTTCCGGAAAAGAAAACAGAACGAGTCATAAGTTTAATATTCACTAAAATTCGATAGAATTCCCTCAAATTTCATTTATTTCTCGATCTTAATAATGCATTTTGCCCTCAAACAAATATGCTTTTGTCAAAAGTTTCCCCTCTCCCCACCCCATACTGAAAATCTAGGGCATTGTAAACAAAGCAAAAACAAAAAAATGATCTGAGTTTCCCCGTTTCACATTTATAGTACATCCTTAACACCTTCAAGCACGATTTTTTTTTCATCAAAGATGGTAAAAAATCATTGAGTTTTTTTCTTTTTTTTGACAGAAAATGGATATGAAGGTATAGTTTAAGTTAGGGGTCTTCTACCCATGGCCCGCTGAAGGCATTTTAGTGACCCACATTTAAGTTTGAGGCAATTTCAAGAGAAAAAATTGTCTCATCAGCCTTTTGTCGTAATAAGCACTTTTTTCCCTCTTATTCTTGATATTTAAAGCATTTCATTGACATGTTTAAGGTATTCGACTACTTTCGGAATCGTGATTTTAAAAAAGCACATAAATGGATAATTTTCATTATATTTAGTGTCATTTAGATTAGAATATATGTATAAAGTTGTTTTAAGGACATTTTGACAAAAAAAATTATTTAAATACAATATTTGGGCAAAAAATGAGAATAATCTTTTTTCAAAATGTTCTCCTTTTGTGAAAAATGCTTCTATTATAATGATGTTTTGCCTGTATATAGCTCAGAGCTCTCTACAGAGGCTCAACTAGAATTTTGGAAAAATTCACATTATTTTCAGAGTTATCACCAATTGAAATAATTATCGGCGTTTTTTTTCTTAAAATTGCTCCCCTCTGTTGTCGTAAAATATGGATAAACCCACTTCTGAGTTATATATTTCAAAAATTCTAGTAGAACCTCTGTAGAGAGGTCTGAGCTATATACAGGTAAAACATTATTATAATGGAAGCATTTTTCATAAAAGAAAAACATTTTGAAAAAAGATTTTTCTAAGTTAATTTTTTGCCAAAATATTGTATTTAAACAATTTTTTTTCTCAAAATGTCCTTAAGACAATTTTATACATGCATTCTAATCTAAGTGACACTAAATATCATGAGAATTATCCATTTAAGCGCTTTTGCAAATTCACGGTTTCGAACATAGTCGGATACCTTAATATCTATTTGAGATAAAAGTTTTTTGAAAATTACGGATGTGTTTCAGAACTTTCACAGTATTTTAAACAATTTAAGAACAAAAATTTGACAATGCATTAAACCTTAACAATTTCTGAAAAAGAGGGGATTTTTTTCTCTAATAGGTTTGGAACAGACACCAATCTGGCAATATTTCATCGAAGGTATGACCACGGTAGCCCAGTGGTCCAAGTCCCGAACTCATATCCGATGTGTCATGAGTTCGAATCTCGTGTCACTAAAGACCCGCCTTGTAGAAGGGCCGATGCACGTTTAATATGTCAATGCTCAAACGTACTCCTGTTGGTGTGGAAGTTAGGAGAGGGGAATTCCAGCTCAGGTGTCATCCTCGTCACTTGACCATGGTTCAAATTAAGAGGTCCGTCGCCAAAAGCCCTTGTGTAGCTGAATAGTGGGATTTTAATATTCACTTACTCACTCATTTCGCTAAAAGTAAGGTGACCATTTTTCTTAAAATGAAAAGGAGGACGAAAAAATTACAACTTAAATCTATGAAACGTTTTATTAATTCAAACAAAATTACGCTTACATTCTTTTTAACTATTATCTTAAAAGAGTATTTTTCCATTGAATGTGAATGTTTTTTTTGTCAACATATTATTTTCTAACATATCGGAAAGTTCGGGCAAAAAATATCCTTCATACTGAATTTTACGGTAAGCACTGTAGCTAAAATATCAACAATCAATTTTGATTTTTCACTAGTCGCTTCACATAAATCATTACCAACCGAAAAAAACTCTTTCAACCGCTGCATTAGTTCCAGGGCAGCACAATTTAAATTCAACAAGAATAATTACATTTTCATATGGAATATGTTCATTTTTGAAATGGTTTAAGTAATTTCACCCATATTTTATCAATTTCTTAGCATGTTGATTTTCCAATTGTTATAATTTATTAGAATTTAAATATACATTCAGTCTTCTTTCTACTTCAAATAGACAATTGCCATTGATTTTAATATCATGCATTTCTTTCGATAAAAACTCAACGTAATTTTCTATATCTACCCACTTTACTTGACCAAGTCAAAAAATACCATTGAAAACTGTTATTTCCTGTGATATTTGTTTCAGACCATTCTTCGACATTTTGGAAACATGTTGGGTTCATCTCTGAATACAATGATAAACAGATCAGTTTTAAAATACTGAAAAGGAGTACAAAAAGGAGGACACTTTTCGAGGAAGGACAAAACCTATAAAAGAGGTCTGTCCTCCCTAAAGGAGGACGGTCGGTCACCTTACTAAAAGTGATCTTGAGCATGCATGCCGCTACTATAAAGGAGGAGGGGGAATAACTGTACAGAATTTTATTTCTCCTGATTTTGCACTCGGTTACTACAGAGAGACGAGTGGTTGTAAGCGTCCTGTTTGGGTGATAATAAGCGGGATTTGTACAGTTCATTTTAAAGTATCCGACTACGTTCGGAACTATGATTTTAAAAAAGCGCATAAAGGGGAAAATTTTCATGATATTTGTGTCATTAGTTTAGAATACATGTATAAATTATTTTAGGACATTATGACAAAAATTTATTTTAATAAATATTTTGGCACTTAGAATAACCTTTTTTTTCAAATGTTCTCCTTTTGTAAGAAATACTTCTATCGTATTAATATTTTGCCTGTGTATATAGCTCAGACCTCTGTACAGAGGCTCAACTATTACTTTTGAAAAATTCACATTATTTTCAGAGTTACAACCATTTGAAATAATTATCGACGTATTTTCTTAAAATTTCTCCCTTTCGTTTTCGTAAAACATGGATAAACCGACTTCCAAGTTATGCACTTCAAAAATTTTAGTTGAACCTCTGTACAGAGGTGTGAGCTGAATACAAGGAAAATATTAATACAATAGAAGCATTTTTTTACAAAAGGAGAACATTAGGAAAAAAAGGTTATTCTACGTTAATTTTTTGCCAAAATATTGTATTTAAATAATTTTTTTTGTCATAATGTCCTTAAAACAATTTTATACATGTATTCTAATCTAAGTGACACTAAATATCATAAATATTATCTATTTACAAGCTTTTGCAAAATCACGGTTCCGAACGTAGTCGGATACCTTAAGCTAGATTACTCACACTTGTTCTAGATTCTGAAATTTAGAAACGTTTATAATATTTGAATGAGAACACAATAGAAAACTGTGATGACAAAAATGGACTGTGCTGATAGAAAAGTAAGAGTTTTCAAGGAAAGTTGTTGCATTTTTATTTTTTGTTGAACATAATAGTAAGACAGCTTGCTTTATTTGTAAAGCACCTTTGCTCAACCCATATTGAATAATGGTTTGTCTGATGTAACAGTACCAAGACGTATGGTAGATCTCGCTAGGGATATATTCAATAAATTTAAATCCAAATGCAAATCAATTTGAATTTTATTCTATAGCGGTGGAGGAATCAAAGGATGCAATAGACGCTGCACAAGTAGCCATTTTTATTTATGGCATTGATTGATAACTCATAATTATACAGAGAAATTAGTCAGTGCCGTTGCATCTAAAGGTACAACACGTGTACCAGATTTATATTCGATTCTGACACAAACTTTGGATAAATTAAGTTAGACTTTAGCTATATATCTGTTTTAACCACAGATAGCGCTGAATCTATGGCTGGAGAAAAAAATATTAGTAACCGCATTACTCCAATCTGTTGTGAAGGCAAGAGGACATACTATGATATGTGTGTGTATGTGTATGCATGTGTGACTTTTTGATGTATCATTCAAGAAAATTTGTTGTGTCAAGTCCTTCTCTCAAAGTTTGAACTTGTAATGATTGTCCTTATAAAAGCGGTTATTATCCTCCAGTTTAACGGACTTAATCACAGGCAATTTCAACAGTTGAGGGATTTAGAAGTTGAATTTTTGGTGATGTTGTGTGTCTTTTACGTGAAAGTACGTTAGTTGAGCTTACGAAAGATGCTTCAGCGCCTGTTTTCTTTGAAGAAAGAAATTCAACATGAAATCTAAAGAAAAATCATACACGAGTTCAATGATGAGAACAAGTTGTGAAACTTTATATTTCTTGTCGATATAACAGGTCATCTCAGTGATTTGAGCTACCGCTTAGTGGGAAAACATCTACTTGTTCATAACTTTATGACTCTTTGAAAGCTTTTAAGGCAAAATTAATCCTGTGGGAAAGCCAGTTGCAAAATAAGAATTCCATTTGTTTCCAAAATTGATGGAGTATGAGAAGAACTCCGAATTCAAACGACCATGCTCAGTGCTTTTCAAAGCTGAAAGAGGAATTTAAAAACAGATTTTCCAATTTTCGTGATGAAAGTTTTCTGAAATGCCATTTTTAGCAGACACTGGAAGTGTTCTATAGACCAATTAAAATTTATAGATTTGCAGTGACTCTATGATACAATGTAAATATCTTGAAAATCTTACACTAATCGATTTTTATTCGAAGAACATGACCAAAACAAGTATCGAGAAATTTGTAAATGTACATTTAATGTCTTTTATTTTAGGCAGTACCTACATACGAGAACAGTTTTTTAGTAAAATGAAGAACATAAAATCAAAAACAAAAACACAACTGGCAGATAGACATTTGTCGGAAACTGAACAAATTCAACAACATAGATAAGACGTATACTGAAGCGATAAACAAGCAAAAACAATGTCCAAACTTCACATATAAAGACTTAAATAACTATGATCTCCCACTAGTAATGTATACTAGTGGGAGATAATATACACAATGCACTAATGATCTCCCACTGTTTCTTGTTGTAAATGTATTTTGTTACATCGTTCTGTACAATCACACTTTTTTTCACAAGTAAAAAAAGATGCGAAGTATTTTAATGTGACATCATTTAACTTTTTTCGAAAGGCAATATATACATGTAAGGATTATTAAACATTATATCTAAAACAAAAATTCTCTTATATTTACCATTTAACATTTATTTTCCATAACTTAGTCGAGTCTTAAATTAAACACCTAATTATTTCTCAGAAAAGATATTCCTAAAGCATAACAATTCTGATCCTAGCTCATTAAATTTTATGGTTTATGCATGTACGGCACCACGATTTACTTTCAAATCGAAAACTCAAACTATAAGTGTTATTTAGAGGTTCTGAAAATAAGTATGTAGCCCAAATAGTATTTTCGAAGTCTAATGGGGTCTCTCTCATTAGGTGTTTTTTTCTCTCAACGAACGGATGTATTGATTTTGCTCGCAAAATAAAGCGCACGCTTAAATTTACCGAGATAAATTGTTTTTTTTAAAAAAATTCCTAATAATACTTAAAATATATAAAAAAAACCTGTCCAATAAGGATTGTGTGAGGACAATAAGTAATTATAATCACAGTACAAGACTTTTGGTTCACTCCATATATTAATTTTGTAGATTCAGTGGAAGAATACTGATTTTAAAGCTAAAAACGGATACAGGTTAATAAAATAAAAACTTATTTTAACTTTCAATTTTAAGAATTCCTACAACTCAAAACAAAGAGACACAATGAGGACGAATAACCAGAATTTTTTGGAATACATCTATTTTTTTAAAAATTTCTTTTTATTGTTAAATGGCTTCTATGACTGAAAAGAAAATTGCATAGTAAAACTTTCAAGATAAATAACGTATTTTTTTATTTGAAGTCAATTTTTTATTACTTACCTTTTCAAAGCGGTAATATATTTTTTGAAGTTACTATGCAAAGATTCTATTTTTGCTCCGAACATGGTTTCTAAAAGAAGATATCATTAAATTAATTCTTTACGGTAACAGTATGTTTATTTTATACAGGGAAACGTCAGAAATTTCACAAACGAATGAGACATTTATAATTACAAATAGACCTTTATGCACACACATATACAATCGCATAGCAGCATTTCCATCTGTGTTTGCTAGGCTGAGGACAAAACGCATATTTGTCAATTCAATGTTTGTGAAACGATTCATGTTTGCCACACATATTCTGAGATCTTGCAAAAAAGTGACTTTAAGGTATCCGACTACGTTCGGAACCGTGATTTTGCAAAAGCGTATAAATGGATAATATTTATATTTAGTGTCACTTAGATTAGAAAATGTATATAAAATTGTTTTAAGAATATTATCACAATAAAAAATTATTTAAGTACGATATTTTGAGAAAAATTTAACATAGAATGACCCATTTTCAAAATATTCTCCTTTTGTGAAAAATGCTTCTATTATATATAATATTTTCCCGTATATAGCTCAAACCTCTGTACAGGGGGGTCAACTAGAATTTTTGAAAAATATTTAAATAGAAGTGGGTTTTCCATGTTTTACGACAACAGAGGGGAGAAATTTTAAAAAAAAACCCCGATAATTATTTCAATTGGTGGTAACTCAAAAATAATGTAATTTTCAAAAAAAAAAATAAAAAAAAAAAATGTTCAAACACTCTGGAAAGTCCCCCATATAAAACCCACACACACACACACACACACACACACACACACACACACACACACACACACACACACACACACACACACACACACACACACACACACACACACACACACACACACACACACACACACACACACACACACACACACACACACAATATTATTTTGAAGCATTTCTTATAAAAGAGGAAATTTTGAAAAAAGGTTATTCTAAGTTTATTTTTTGCCAAAATATTGTATTTAAACAAATTGTTTTTGTCACACAAAATATCCTTAAAACAGTTTTATACATGTATTCTAATCTAAGTGACACTAAATATCATGAAAATTATCCATGTATGCGCTTTTTTAAAATCACGGTTCTGAATGTAGTTGTATACTTTAAGGTATTCGGAACCGTGATTTTGAACCATGGTCAAGTGCCGAGGACGACACCTGAGTTTGCATTCCTCTTCCTAACTACCACACCAACGGGAGATGTTTGAGCTCTCGACAGATTTAACTTGCATCGCTGCCCTACGTGGCGGGTCTTCAGTGGTACTAGGCTCGAACTCATGACACACCAGCCACGAGTCCGTTATATTGACCACTGGGCTACCGCGGCCACTCGAAGAACGTTTACCCAAATTGTAAGCTGAGTTATAGATATTTAGAATAAGAATGTGCCACGAGTTATATATATATGAGGTGATTGTGTGGTTCAGATTTGTAGTTCCTTTTTTTGACAATTAGAAAAAAAATTGAGTGACTTTTATTAAATTATCAATAAATATCTTATTTTCTTAGAAAATAAATTTGATGTATGTTCCCTCACAAAATATTTTTTTATAAAAAGTTAACAATTTTAATGCGCCCACTGTTAAGAGACATTACTTGAAGTGATTCTTAGAATGATCTCTTATACCTTTGATAGAAGTGTGTCACCAGACTTACAGTCTTTTCATTCCGTTTTTATTTATAATAAACCAGAATTTATATAAAATTAACTTAAATATAAAGGACTGTGTGGGGTGGTTGTTTTCATTTACTTTTTCATGAACTTTTTCTCTATGTCCATACCTACTACTACCTCCATGGTAGTAAGTGTCACAGGATTGGCAATATCTGTAAAATCCTTCTTCGTCTCTTGTCTGAGATGCTCCACTAGTTTCTGAGAACATTCATTGAAAACTGGCAAGTACCCTCTCAAAATATCAGCGTGGAAGCAAGGAGTCAACAGTTTTCGTCTTGCTTTCCACTTTTCTGCAGATCTGGAAAATAGAATCTTTTGGAGCGTACATCTCAAATAGACATTGAAGAAGAAGAAGAAGAAAAAAAAAAGAGTTCTTCAAAAAATATCAAGACGAAAATTATGTTTTTCATTAAGTTCCTACTATTAGCTCGCACTGTTTATATATTTATTTATTTATATACTTGTATATTTATTTATTTATCTTTGAAATTTTCAATCGTTAATAAAATACTTTTTTAAAAGCGCTGAATTGAGCGGGAAATTTTTTATATACAGGATCTTTTTTGGATGACAATACAATAATTTAATTATAATTAAAAAAAAATTAATTGTTTAAAAACCCAATTATTTAAAAATTACAAATACAGCCACGTTAAAAAAATTTAAGGCCCTTTTGGCGTTTTTGTGTCAAAACTTAAAAAGGTTTTTTTCTCACGTGTTAAAACATTCAGTTGGACTGAAATTAAAAGGACAATACGATGCTTTGATGAAAATTTAAAAAAATTAATTACAACTTAATGTTATGATTCTGTCATATGTATATACATATTTATATTTAATTGTAACTATTAAATAAAAAGTAGTTAAAAAAAAATTTTTCTTTTTTGGGATCTAAAAAGGAATTATTTAAATTTTTTTTATATATATATTATTTATATATATATATAAAATTTTAAAACTGTTTTTTGGAGCTAATGACCCAAACGATTTACCGAGAAACAAAAACATTACATGAAATTTCCGTGAAAAATCCAGGAAATTTGGGTTTTTCCAACACAAGATTTTATTTAATACTGGTTTTTAAATTCACCCATTTTTTTTAAGGAGATTTCCTATATTTGCTATAGGTATTATCACAGTTGAATGTTTCTTATTGTTTTAAAACAATTTAACTCTAAGGGAAATGAAAATTTTTAATATTTAGAAACTCAAAGTGATTTTTAAAACTCAATAATAAAACCGGGTTCATTTGTACGAGGCGCGTCCGGAAACTAGGTATTGTCTTGTTCTACCGCAGCGCAGGGGAGTTTTGCAGTTCAGCACTTCCGCACATGTGTCTTTGGTTGATTGTCAGTCCAATGGCGCTATTATAGTTGAATTGTGTTGTTACACGCCTGTTAGAGAGCGTTTAAAATGTTTAAGGCAACTGCCGATCTCAGCGAATGTGAAGTGCGTTCTGTAATCCTTTTTTTGAACGCTAGAAATGTTAAGCCAGTTTAAATTCGTCTTCAACTTATAGAGATCTATAGAGACAATTCAAGATAGAACTCCCAAAGCTCATGACCGGGGGCACGGGAAAAGGGGGTATTTTGTTGTTTATGATGATTTGTTTGAAAAGGGGAATGAGGAAATTCGTGAAAAAACAGATGGTTCACAATAAGACTGCTTTGTAATGAGTTTTCACAAACTTCATATAGCCGCGGTAGTCTAGTGGGCAAGGTAACGGATTCGTGGCCGGCGCGTCATGAGTTCGAGTCTAGCATCGCTGAAGACCCTCCGTGTAGGGAGGCGATGGCAGTTAAATTTGTCAAGAACTCAAACCTCCCGTTGGTGTGAAGTGGTAGTTAGGAGAGGGGGTGCCAGCTTAGGTGTCTTCCTCGTCTCTCGACCATGATTCAAAATTACGAGGTCCGTCGCCAAAAGCCCTTGAGTTGCTTGGGGGCTAGGGGTTTAAATTTTTCCCCACTCACCCCATTCAAAATTTTAAAACTGTTCACATCTTTCTTTAAAGGGGAAAAATTTTGGATACCGATAAGGGAAAAGCCCGGGAAAAATGGGGGGAAATTATGTAGAACAAGTAATTTTAAAAATTTTTTTTAAATCAATTCCTACTTAGATCAACAAAGATTTTATTTTAGTTACATTTTATTAAATAATTACAATTAATATAAATATATATATACATATGACACACACACAGAATCACAATATTAAGTTGCAAAACACCTTTTAAATTAACATTATAAACTTTTTAACCACATTAAATTTGTAATTACATTTGTTAATAAAAGTTGAGTATAATAGATAAGAATTTATATTAAAACCAGTGTAAAAAGAATGCTGACGTCTAAGTAGAGCATGATTATTTAGGCTAAATTAAATCTACATCATAGATTTAACAAAAGCAGTATTATCAAATGGGGCTGCCATCTAGAGGAATGTTATTGGCTTAAATATATTTCTTAAACTATCATTAATTAATTTAATTTAATTAATGAATTAATATTTGAAAAAACTGTATTAACATCAAGTGTCATCCACTGCAAGATTAAAAAAATGTATTTGAACTTGAGTGGATGAGTAATAAATATTTTATTAACGATTGAAAGTTTGAACAAGATATATAGTACACTCACTTCCAAAAGTTAAGCACGAAGATGTAAAATAAAAGAAAATCAAGAAATACTGCTTTGATTGACACAAAATTTGGCAGTAAAGTAGCACATATATTTATACATAAAACAAAATAAATAATTATATACAGAAATGAAAACAATATTAAATTTTTGTAAGTTATCAAATAATGTCATACTGGAGACTTAAACAGAATTGTGTATAAAGTGAAAATAAACAGCATAAAATGAAAAAAAAGGACATTAATAGAGTATGTGATCCCCCCTTATCTATATGCAAAGTTTACACCTTCTGGCCATGCTTTCAATTAGGTGCTCAACCCCCGCAGAATTAAGCAATAGGCATTCTTCTTGTAGAGCAGTTTCCAGCTCAATAAGAGTGGCTGAAGGTGGGAAACGTGAAGATACAGCAAGGCCGAGAGCAATCCCAAAGATTTTCAATGGGATTAAGGTCGGGCGAATATGCTGGCCACGCCATACGCACAATCCCTTCACTCTCCAGGTAGTCATCGACGATGTCAACTCTATGGGGACGTGCGTTATCGTCCATTAAACAAAAGTAGGGACAACTGCTGCAGCGTAAAATCTTACAATGGGTTCTAGGACTTCAACTCGATAACGGACATCCGTCATAGAACCCCGTTTAAAGATGTGCAGCTCGGTGCGGTATTCTAATGAAATCCCTGCCCACACTATAATGCTTCCACCTCGGAATGCGTGATGTTCGGTGATGTTTTGGGCTGATTGGTGTTTTCCCTTTTGTTTACGCCATATCCTTATACGCTTGTCCTCTGGCTCCAGAGCAAATCTTGACTCATCAGTAAACATGACATTGCCCCAGCCAGACACAGTCCAATTGCCATGTTCCCGGCACCACTTTAATCGCGCCCCTCTTGATTGGATGGATAGAGGAACACAAACCCGAAGTACCCGGGTATACAGTCCATTCATATGTAATCTTCGGCGTACAGTAGCCGCAGATATAGCCTTACCAATGGACGCTGTAACCATAGATGTCAAACGTGTGGAGGTCGCTCTGCAATTCCGCTTGGCTACAATAGCAATATATCGATCTTCCGTGGGGGTTGTAATCCTTGGGCGACCACCTACGGGCCTTCGGACAACTGTCTGTGTGGTTTGGAATTGTTTCCATAAACGTGAAATTACAGAATGATGAACGCCGAAGAAAAGAGCAACATCTGTGATCGACAGTCCTGCTTCAATACCCCCACTGCACTCCAGCACTCAGAATCTTCCATTCGTTTCCTGGAATCTAGAAACACGTTGTCTTGAAACAAATTGTACGAAAGTTTTAAATACCTTCATCAGCATTTAAATCAATTTTGTAACCCTTCGTAAAGCGGGCTTTATAAGACTGCCCTTTTGTATTTTTTTGACATGAAAGCACGATTGGCTGTTACCTAACTTTTTTTGCATATTTCCATCTACCTCTGCAGCAAATTTTCTTCCCTTCAACTCTGATTGGTTTCCCGGGAAATCACATTTTTCTCCGTTCTTAACTTTTGAAGTGAGTGTATATATAGGGAGAGTGTGAACTAAAATAGTAGGAATTGAAAAATAGTTTCAGACATGGCCTTTCATGTAAACATAAATTTTGATTAAAAAAAGGTGTTTTTATGCGAGTAATTTCAAAAGGTATATGGTAGTGACTTGATTTGTTATTTTTAGTGTCCTTTGTGTTTAAGTTAACACCAGCGGATAATATAATACAGAAACATTTATTAATCTCGAGAACGGAAAGATCCTCTGTGGTTCATAGTCTCGGAGTAACTGCTTGAAACTGAACCAGTAGGGTTGTCAGATACAATATAAAAATATTTACAAAGAAATTATAGAGCCAGCCGCCACAGGTACTTCGTTTCAGGACACGTCTCGTAAATAAACAGAGTTTTATAATCAGAAGAGTATTTTAAGATTATAAATTATATATAAAGAAATTGTTCACAAACATTGAATAAATAAAAATAAACAATTCAAGACAGTGTTCTTTAATAATGATTTACTTATAGTGGAAACCAGTTTTAAAAATTTTATTTCGAATTTTTTTTTAAATTTATTCAATTGAAACTGGTTTTCTTACTTCTTTATAAGGTCGTATTTATAGAATGTAATATTGATATTCGAAGATTATTCTATCACTTATGTCAATCAACTGAAAATTCTATGAATGTAATCGACATTTTATAACCACGGTAAAAACTAAATTTATAATCTTGTTAGTTGAAATAGTAAGAGTGTTCATATTAAAAACAGAAATATACCTAGTGAGAAGTCCAGTACCAAATAACGGTTTCAGGTACTCATAATTCTGACTCTTTTCAATTCTCTCTTTCCCTTTTGGGATACAATTCTTAGAATAGAGTTTTTAATTGGAGGTCTCCCAAAATTGTAGAATTAAATCATGATAAATTTTTCCAATACATATTTTATAAATGAACATATAACACTAGAACTTTTTTTTTTGTATCGTAAAATGTAAGTCTCATAGAGGCAATCTCGTATCTAACCCGCGGTCACTCGCGCCTGTTTTTACCTAAAATTTGGGGGGTGTAGAGAACACCCCCAAAACAACACTTTATTTAATTATGAAAAAAAAAATTAAGTCGTTATGATACATATTTATAAAGTACAAGATGTTTTGTGCTTTTTCAAATAAAAATTTTAAATTTATTGCATACAAAAGAGACTAACACATTAATTTAAACTAAACATACAAAATTTTCATTTAAAACACATAATTTTTTATTTTTTTATAAACTAGTTTTATAAAACTTATACCCGTAATAAATATACTTTTACAATTTGAGATAATGAAATAGAATGTATATATAGAAAAAAAATAAATCATTTTTTAAACATTCAGAACAACTGTAAAAATGCCCCCTTCTCCGGGGGTTCCCCCGCTCCCCCGATAAACTTTGAAGGTATTACATTCCCAAACGTTCGAGAAAGAGGGGTTGTATCGCCTGAAGGGTCAATGACCCAAAATGTGCAGCTCGAAAAAAACGGGGTTCTGCGCATTCTTTTGGAATTTGAAGGATCTCTTTTTTGCTGGGATGTACAGAACACCCCGCGAGTGATCGGGCATTTAAAAATTACTATACTTAAATTTTGTCATGGATCAACATTTGGACTGTTAATTGCATTTTACACACTCTTTTCGCTTCGTTTTTTTTCGTAAAGGGCATTTGTTCCATTTATATAATTTCCTTTTGACGCTCTCTTTTTTGTGTCGTCGTCTTGAATATGTGTAAATAGCTGTAGCTCTTTTATCCTTTGTGTTTTACATGTTCGTATGCTTATTGTGATGTCATAACGCCTTTGATGTTTTATGTGAAAATAAAAAAGAATAAAATGAAATCAGAAGAAATTCTCCGTTTATATCAAGAAGCAACCAACACAAATAACTCTCGGTAAATCGACATACAAGTAATCAACATAAATACGCATCGACTGCGGTACAATGAAAGCCGGTTGGATCCTTTCCTATCGTGAAGATGTACAGGAAAAAAAAACAGATAAGAAGAAATAAAAAAAATCATCGTACGATACTTCAAACAAAATTTCCTTTTAGTGGTTCCTGCGACAACGAAGTCAAAATAATGAGTTAAGTGCGATCACGTCACAAATGTTTTCCGCTCTGCTGAAAAGGGAAAATTCCCTTTTCAGCAGGTTTTTCAAAAGGCGTGGTGCACGAAAATGTGAAAGAAAAAAGAAATCATCAAAAAAATAAAACTACACAAGAGTTTAATTATGTGTCCATTTGGATGGGTGCGGGTCATCCAAGTGATTTCAAGTTTCATCTAAGCGACTCAAGACCAAATTTGAAATGTTTTACGCGTGAGGAAATTAATATCCATTCGAAAGGCTTACTTTTCTCTTTTCAAAATTATCTTTAACATGTTTTTATCTTTGAAAATTTAGGGTTAAAATTATTTAAAATGCAATATATATGTAAGAAATTTTATTTTCAAGATATTTATTTTGAATATTTTATACTGATTCATTTTTTTTTAAAAAAAAGTGATTCTGATCTTTGATATTTTTATGCTAAACATTTCATGAAGAGTTATTTGACATATTTTTAATAGTATTTCTAGATTATATATAAATTGCGACAAGGTAACTATATATTTTGATATTTGTCGATATTTAAATTTTATATTTGGGTATTTTACACTTGGTACTTAAAATTTCTCAGTTAAATTTAAATTTAATTACTGCAGGATTCTGAGATCTGGTTATAAAATGGCAACTATGAAAATTATAGTGACCAGATCAATTTGGCTGTAAATGTAAATTGTACTTCTAATCAAATCCCTATTGAGCCATTTATAATATCTTTTGATTCTGAAAATGGTATGAAGATTGAATCCTGGTTAGAATATTTTAATAATGCATTTAAACAAAACAATAAAGATGATGAGTGGAAAATTTTAAATATTTCACAGTATCTAAAAGGGTCGGTTTAAACCCATTACGCCGAGTAGGGCAGCAATGCATTGTTAAATATGTCGAGAGCTCAAACGTCCTCCTTTTGGTGTGGTGTGGTAGTTAGGAGAGGGGAGTGCCAGCTCACAGGTGTTGTCCACGTCACTTGACCATGGTTCAAAATTACGTGGTCCGTCGTCAAAAGCCCTCGTGTAGCTGAACAGTGCTACGTTAATATTCACTCACACACTAACCCATTACATTAATTCTTGCATTAATATTTCTAATTTTGATGTTGTTTGTTCTATCCTAATTAAAATTTTTTAAAACCTAATGTAGTAAATTTATCTGATTTCTCACACCAACTAAAATATAACGTGGAACAATACTTTCACCAGAAACTTAATTGTATTCGACAATTAGGTCAATCTCCCCAACTCATTTTGGAAGGACTTACTGATGGAATGTTCACAAATATAAAACAATTAATGACAATGAATCCTGCTACTACACCTACAGAATGGCTCATGGTAGCTACACGCTTAACGAAAACACAGGCCACTAGGCCTGAACAAAATAATTGTAGGCAAAATTAACCTATTCGATCAGGACAAAGTAACTGTATACCACAAAATTACAATCGCTTAGGCCCATTTTTCAAAATTTTAATAGAACGCGTCTCCAACATCTAACAAATCCTCAAGCTCACACTTTTACCAATCGAGGATTTAGGCCCAACCACCCCACACATTTTCAACATGGAATGCCACCGTGTATTCATGTAGTATTTGTACTCGACAAGGCATTCCCAATACTTACGACTGGAAACAACACTGTCCTTTTAATCAAACCCAATTAAGACAAAGCCTATTTACTTGTGACTCATCCTTGGCTACTAACATTGCTCCCCAGTATACAGGGAACCCTGTTGGTACTCAACAAATACCAAATCAGAGACAACACGCCTCTACTGAAGCCTCTGGCCCAGCATATTGACAACTACAAGTGTCCGGACACATCTCATCCTTGCCAACTCTAGCTAACTTGGACAATCTACCTATTCAATGTAAACAAAATAATGTGAATATTGTTATTGTCACTGGATCCACATTATCTTTAATTTCTGCAAATATTGTAAATAAACAAATTACCAAAACAAACAACTAGGCCTAAACATATTAACCAAGCCCATGGCAATTTTCAACTAAATCAACTCTGTGAAACTTTTTTAAGAATTGGACAAATAGAAAGAAATATAAATCTATATATCATTAGTAGTAGTTGTCACTCATACTTATTCTAGATTAATTGTGCAAATATAAATTAATGAGAACAGTTCCTTCTGTGTCCAAGTTGCCAGAGAAAGAAAAATCAAGACTGGCTTTCAAACATATATATAAATTGGCCATCAATTTTCAAACTTCTTTCCACCAGTAAACTTTTTAAGAATTCTGTGAAATTTGAAAGAAATATATTGTTTCTCTAACCTCAATATTTTTATTATTTTGTTTCCTGAATGTGTAGTTTAGCTATATTACTTCTAGCCCGTGTGACTTGCGCACGGGGAATTTAGTTCAATAAAATAATAATATAATGAATTGTGATGATTGTGAACATAATCAATTATTACAAAATGGAAATCTTATATTAATAATTCCAACAAACTCACTAAAAAAATGTTCTCACACATACAAGAAAACATAAACAAACCAAATCATAATCAGGAAGAGTTAGTAGATACCTCAGAGGAAGTTTTCTCTCCTCTGATTGTTAAGGAACTATTTCCTAACTTGGTATAACTTCTTTCAGAATACTCCCATGTTTTTTTCTAAAAATAAATATGATGTAGGTAAAATTAGAATGGAGCCCCTAGAATTAAATTAACATCAGACTTCTCAATTTCTCCAAAGAGCTTATAGGACATCAGCTGCTGCAGAAGCTGAGATTAATAAACAAATATAAATTTATTATCTGAAAATTTGATTAAAAAGATCAAATAGTTGTTAGTATTCCCCGTTACTTTGGCTTATAAAAGAGGTGGGAAAAAAACTTGATTATGTATCGACTATAGAAAACTGAATGCAATTTGTACCACAGAACCCTTACCTAGAGCAAATAGACTCCCTGCTAGATAAATTAATTCTAAAATGGCTTCCAGCTATTGACACATTCCTATCAACGATAACGATAAAGAAAAACTAGCTTTTATTGCAAATGAAGGTCAAAATGAATTTCAAGATCTCCTTTTGTTTTCGAAAACGTCCTGTAACTTTTAATCGTGCTATTCGTAAAATTTTAACTATAAACATAAATGCTCAAATTTTGCTCGTCATTATTTTGATAATATAGTTATTTTTTAAAATTCTTTAGAGGAGTACTATGCTCATTTAAGAAAAATATTCAAAATTTGTGAGGAAGAAAACATTAAACTAAAATTTTGAAAACGCATTTTTCAAAAGATAAGATAAACGATTTTATGCTATTAAATTAAAGATTACATTACACCTGATAATCAATATATTGAAACCATTAGAAAATTACAACTTCCGAAAAATGTTAAACAACATCAAAGTTTTTTTTTCTTCTTGGTTCTGTAAATAAATACTTATAACAAATTCATTGATTCATATGCTAAAATTAGAGAACCTTTAAATAAACTATTAAGAATGATAAACAATGGAATTGGACTGCTGGGTGTCAATGTTTGAATAGTAAAAAAATAAATTAATAACTATAAACCTGTATTACAATTATATGATCCTAAATTACCTCTTCATGTATATTTTGATGCTTCGCAAACTTCAATTGGCTGAGTTTTAAAGCAGCCACATGATTGCAGTACTCTTCACCCAGTATCTTATCATTCTAGAACTTTACGTGATTATGAAAAAATTATTGTATCACAGAATTGGAATATTTGGCCGTAGTAGATGATAAATTTTATTATTATTAACATGCTTCTTCTGTCTGGCTAAAAATGTTAAAAATTTAAGGGGTAGGTTATTTTGTTGGTCTTTAAAACTAAGCGTATTTGATTATGGAGTAAAATATTTAAAGGGAACTAATAATGTTGAAGCTGACAAGTTATCAAGGCACCTAATTTCTCAATATATTCAACACTCTGTACATTTACTTGAATAAGTTGAGATAAAAACGTCAAAATTTGACAATGTAAATGATTCTAAATATAAGAAAGTTAATGATGTCCTTGTCCTTAAGAAGAAAAATCTGTTTAAAATAGTTGTACCTTTTTCATTATGAAGAAAAATTTAGCAAAATGCTCATGAACAATTTGGACACCTAGGCACTCAAAAAATGATAAATTTAATTACACCTCAATGTTATTGGCCTAGTATTAATTTATATATTTCAAAATTTGTTAAGCATTGCAAAGTATGTCATTTAAATAAAAAGAAAAGGCAAATAAGATTTGGTCTTTCAAAGACTGTACCCCCCACAAACGAACCTTTTGAGTGTATCTCTGGTTGATACTGTGTTGGAGAATTTAATTAATACAATTCTATTAAAAAATATATCCACTTAGTCCATGATCATGAAACTCACTATGTTTTGGCTTTTCCTTCTAAAATTGAAACAACAGAAACTCATACCAATTGTTTGAAACAACTTTTCCAAATTCAAATACCAACTAAATTGTTAGCCGATAGAAATGGCGCTCTTACTTCATTTAGATTTAAGTGTTTTCTAAGAAATTATAATGTGAAACATTTATTAACTACTCATTGTCTCCAGACAAACGGGAAAATGTGAATATGGGATACAGTTCATTGTAACAACACTGCTGGCCACCGTAAATGCAACACCTTGAAGGAAGCATGCAAATAACATGAAATTTTCGCATTAGCGAAAGTGAGATATGCAAATGATTAGAATTTCAGTGCAGACACACATTACGCGCACCTGTGGCGCCACCTCAAAGCGCTATTTAACGCTTGGAGATTTCGGCGATTTCAAGTTCGGCAATTGTGTTTTTCTTGTGGTTTTTTCTTTTTATATCTCGTAGAAAACAGCGATCAGCTTTTGATCAAATATCCGAGTTCGACAGAGGAAGAATAGTGGCCTACCAAGATTGTGGATTATCTTTCAGGGAAATCGGTAGACTTGTTGGACGAAACCAAACAACTGTAATGCGGATATGTGACCGTTGGATGCAGGAGGGTACGACGCACCGACGTGGTCGATCGCATCCACGCGCGTACCATTCGACGCCGTTTACAGCAGAGTGATCTGTCCGCAAGACGCCCATTGCTTGGTCTACACTTGATGCAGAACCACAGACGTCTCCGCCGCCAATGGTGCGATGAAAGAAGGATGTGGGCGGCAGAATGGAATGAAGTTGTCTTTACTGTCAAGTCACGCATCTGTCTGCAACATCATGATGGTCGGATTCGAGTCTGGAGACATCGTGGAGAGAGGATGCTGAACAGCTACGTTATGCACCACCACACTGGTCCTGCACCGGGTATTATGGTATAGGGTGGTATTGATATTATCTCTCGCACTCCTCTAGTACGCATTGCCGGTACTTTAAACAGCCAGCGCTACATCTCCGAGTTGTTGGGGCCATTTGTCCTTCCTTCGGGCTTGGCAGCACCATTTCAACAGGATATGCGCGACAATGCCGCATTGTCAAAGTTTCGTAATCAGATTAATTGCTTCCTAGCCGACTCGCTCTCGGTCTTTCACCGATGAAACATGTGGTCCATGGTTGCTCAACGTTAAGATTACCAGCTACCACACCAGATCAGCAATAAGTTGGAAGCTTGCTGTCTCTGTACCCCAGACACTCAGAGTCTCTTTGAATAAACATTATCCATGCGTGGGGCAGCGATAATCTACCAACAGATTGGACACTCGGCTACTGATTCTGCAGGAACCACTTCACAAAAGTCTATAAATTTAATCATTTGACACTTGGTCAACATGTTATCTACAAAATAATTTTTGTGCTCTCTCTTTTTTGTTTGTTTGCATTTACGGGGACAGTGTAAATTGAGTATATAAGTAAATTCTTCTCCACCAAAATTAAATCAAACTTTGGAACCAGTTAATGTGAATATAATTTAACACCTTATTCAGTTGCAAAATATCCTCCTGCATATTTGTTTTTCGGCAGTTTACCATATACACCTCCATTAATTCAAAATCTATTTTACACTCCAGTTGAAGAAGTCAGAAAATTAGCTAAAGAGAACACCATTCAATATCATGGGAAAAACAAAATTAAATATGATGCTCGTTTTATTGATTCTCCTTTTGAACCTGGTGAACTGTCAAAATATGAGAATTACTATTCCAAATCGTGAAAATTATCTAGTTTTAAAAAAGATAATGTACAAAACTTTCAGATGTAATTATAAACCCCCCCCACACACAAACCTAATACCTTAATAAAAATCTACTGAAATTGTTCTCGTTTCAAATTTGAGAAATTATTACCCTCCTGAAGAATTAAAATTAAGTCATGAATGATTATTATGGTAATAATAGTGCTAAAATTTCTCTCTATATAAAATGGATGTTTCTTTATATGAACTCGCGTCACTCCAACACCGTTCAACTCATCACTATGAAAATAGGCACGTATATGTATATTTTGTGGATAAGGTTTTTGTGCTATCCTCATTGTTACATCTCCCCACCAGGTGCGCTACAGCATATCAACTTCTGCCCCATTCAATTAATTGCCAAGTTGCCAACATGATCGACAAAGTGATGCCAACTTGGCTTTATCACCAACAATTCGCTGTTTCCATTGAACCGCCATTATAACGTAAGGAACGGCGCTGCTTGCGAATATTACAACTTTAACATAAAATAAATACAACAGAAAATAATATTAACGTATTTGCAAATCCAGATATATATTATTTCCTACTATTTTAAGCCTTCATTACACAAAATTTGTAAAAATGTGTTATTTTGCTGAGAGAGATCAACTTAGGAAAGTGTTTTCAAAAATCGACCCACAAGAGAGTTACGGAAAGTTATAGATAAAAAAATCCTTTTTATCAGATATTAGATCTTTTAGTTCAGCTGATGCATGCAAAAAGCTTTTTTTTTTTTTTGTTTAAGGTATCCGACTACGCTCGGAACCGTGATTTTAAAAAAAGTGTATAAATAGATAATTTTCGTGATATTTAGTGTCACTTAGATTAGAATACATGTATAAATTTGTTTTAAAGGCATTTTGACAAAAAAAATTATTTAAATAAAATATTTTGTCAAAAAATTAACTTAGAATAACCTTTTTTCAAAATGTTCTCCTTTTATAAAAAATGCTTCTAAAATAATAATAATATTTTTGCTTATATAAAGTAAAGACTTCTCCAGAGAGTCTGAGCTTTTTTTTAATAAATTCGCATTATTTTCAGAATTACAACCACTTGAAATAATTATCGGCGTTTTTTTCTTAAAATTTCTCCCCTCTGTTTCGTAAAGCATGGATAAACCCACTTTTAAGTTATATATTTCAAAAATTCTAGTCGAGCCTCTATACAGAGGTCTCAGCTACATACAGGCAAAATATTATTATAATAGAAGCCCTTTTCACAAAAGGAGAATATTTTGAAAATTGGTCAATCTATGTTCATTTTTGTCAAAATATTGTACTTAAATAATTTTTTATTGCAATAATATTCTTAACACAATTTTATATACATTTTCTAATCTTAGTGACACTAAATATAAATATCATAAATGTCATCCATTTATACGCTTTTGCAAAATCACCCTTCCGAAACGTAGTCGGATACTTTAATTTACAGTTCACGTAAAATTAACTAATTTAAAACTTCTTTATCTTTCAATCTTCATTGTTTAATATATCAATTCACCCGTGCGAATTACGGGTATATATAGCAGCTAGTTAAAAATAAAACACATACACATCTCGACAAGTCAGTGATAAAAACACAGGTACACTACTCCTGCGGCCAAGAATGGTGTTGTTTACACAAGGTCAGACGAGCTGCACTCGTGAAGGGGACGCACACTTTTGGAATAAAGCTCCGTCTCAATATGTCTCAGTAAACACTACACCTCAAAACTGAGGTACCAAAAGAGAGGAACATTTGTGAGAATTAAGTAGTTATGTCATTCCGTTTTGTTTTGTGCGCGTTTTCGAATTAAACTCAAGTAGAATCCTGGTTTGTGGTTGTTTATGAGCTCTATGTAACTGATTTTCTGGATATTGTTCAGTTCTTCCTGGAACTGGTTAAATGTTGAAAGTCTCTTTAAAATGTTAAATGAGCGTTTCAAACGTTTGACGATCAGAAATTCCTACTAGACATATTTTATATATTTATACACATTTTTTAAATTGACCCTTATTGAGTTCAATTGCTTTGTATTTCAAAGTTTGAGCGTTGAAGAATTATGAAAAATATATAGAATACAAAACCGTATCTTACTCAGTGTAAAAATAAATAAATTAAATTATAATAGTTCGGCCCATTCCCCATTTATTTGCTCAACGTATGTAGTATAGGAAAATAAGTACAAACCTTTACAGCTTCAGCTTTGACGAAACATATGTACGGTTTGTAGAGGCACCAAACGCAAAATAACTGTTGTTGTCGGAATTGTTCAGTTCGTTTCTTTATAAACTGCGTCCAATCTGAAAAATCGAAAAAAGAAGGATAAATGTGTCTTAAGGTATCCGACTACGTTCGGAACCATGATTTTAAAAAAGCGCATAAATGGAAACTTTCATGATATTTAGTGTCACTTGGAATAGAATACATGTATAAAATTGTTTTAAGGACAATTTGACAATAGAAAAATTATTTAAATACAATATTTCGGCAAAAACTTAACTTAGAATAACCTTTTTTTCAAAATGTTCTCCTTTTGTGAAAAATGCTTCTATTATAATGATATTTTGCCTGTATATAGCTCAGACCTCTGTATAGAGTCTCAACTATGATTTTTGAAAAACTCACATTATTTTCAGAGTTACAACCCTTTGAAATATATAATTATCGGCGTTTTTTTCTTAAAATTTCTCCCTTCTGTTGTCGTATAAGACATGGATAGACCCACTTCTAAGTTATATATTCCAAAAAATCTAGTTAAGCCTCTGTACAGAGATCAGAGCTATATACTGGCAAAATACTATTATAACAGAAGCATTTTTCACAAAAGGAGAATATTTTGAAAACTGGTCATTCTATGTTCATTTTTTGTCAAAGTATTGTACTTAAATAATTTTTTTAAATTCCATTCTTAA
>BMAV01013176.1:0-10069 GCA_019973955.1 Trichonephila inaurata madagascariensis
ATTTTACTTTGGGGGTTTTTTAAGCTATAGAAAAAAACCGATAAAAAGTAAAAAAAATTTTAAATTTCGGTATAATGCTTTTTGAAGCGTTCGTCTTTCAAATGGGCTTAATTGCAACAAATTTTTTTTCCGTGCGTTTTTTTCATTTTTGTCTTCCTCCAATTTTTACCAAACTTAGTTTTTTTTGAACAGAATTCAACGCTGATCACGAATATGTATGGCGCTTGTCGAAATTCAAAATTTGTTCAAAAGTTTGCCGTTTCTTTGAAATTCTTCCTCTTTTCAAAATTTTTTTTCAAAGACATGCCCACCACTATTTTTTATTTTCCCCAGTTTCCAAAGTGACCCATTTCACTCGAAATTTGACCAGAATCTAAATCTGGTCTCCGTTTCCGAAATTTCTATAACTTTTTTAAAAAAAAACACCCTTTTTGAAATAACCGACCTATTTGGCTTGAAAGTAACTACCGACCGATTTTAAACACCGGCCAATTTCACCGAACTTAAATTTTTTTGCACAGAATTCAACGCTGATCACGAATATGTAAGGCTTGTCGAAAATTTCCAATTTGTTTGAAATTTCCCAATTGTTTCTTTTAAATTCGTCCCCTGTATAGTTTTTTGTGTCTCCCACAGCAATTTTTTTTTTTTACCTAGAAATTCCCAAAGGACCCATTTCAATCAAAATTTGACCAGGAATTAATTTGGTCTCCCTTTCCGAAACTCATGTAACTGTTTTTTTTAAAAAAGAAACACTTTGAAAAAAACCGACCTAATTGGGTTTAAAAGTTATCTTACTGACCGATTTTAAAAAAACCGGGGGTCATTGGGAAAAGAGGCCGCCCCCCAAAACCCCAAAAACACTTAAAACATTACCCCGCGATTATTAGAACTCGAATTTCATTTGGTAATGCATTTCTATGACAAATATCAGAAAAACGATAAAAAAAAATAAAAAATTTAATTCGGTATAATCCTTTTGAACGTTCGTCTTTCAAATGGGCTTAAGAACGGATTTTTTTCCGTGCTTTTTGTCATTTTTGTCTTCCTCCCTTTTACCAAACTTTGTTTTTTTTGCAGAATTTAAAGCTGATCACGAATATGTATGGCGCTTGTCGAAATTCAATTAGTTCAAAAAAATTTTGCCCAACGTTTCTTTGAAATTCTTCCCCCCTTTCAATAGTTTTTCAAAGACTGCCCACCACTATTTTTTTATTTTTCCCCAGAAACTTACCAAAGTGACACATTTCCTCGAAATTTGACCCAGGGAAACTAAATCTGGTCCCGTTTCACGAAATTTCTATAACTTTTTAAAAATGAAACACCTTTTGAAAAAAAGAACATTTGGTTGAAAGCCAACACCGACCGATTTTAAAACACCGGCTAATTCTCAGAACTTAGTTTTTTTTGCACAAATTCGCGCTGATCACGAATATGTACGGCGCTTGTCGAAATTAACTAGTTCAGAAGTTATGCCCAATTTTTTCTTTGAAATTCGTCCCCCTGTATGTTTTTTCAGTGTCATGCCCACAGAATTTTTTTTTTACCCCGAAACTTCCCCAAAATGACCCATTTCAATCAAAAATTTTACCAGGGAAACTAATTCTGGTCTCCTTTCCGAAAATCATGAACGTTTTAAAAATGAAACACTTTTAAAAGACCGACCTAATTTTCGTTATCTTCGACCGATTTTAAAAACCGGGGCCGAATGAGGCCCCCCCAAACCAAAGATAAAAAATTCCCCTGAAATTTTTAGAACTCGGTTATTGCACTTTGGTAATGATTTCTATGACAAAATCAGAAAAACACCGATAAAAAAGTAAAAAATTTTTAATTTCGGTATAATCCTTTTGAAGCGTTTGTCTTTCAAATCGGGTTAATTAACGGATTTCTTTTCCGTGCGTTTTTTATTTTTTTTTTCCCTCTTAAAAAAACTTAGTTTTTTTTAACAGAATTCAACGCTGATCACGAATATGTATGGCCTTGACGAAAATTCCCCTTTGTTCAAAGGGTTTTGGGAAGGTTTCTTTTTAAATTCGTGTCCTTCTTCAAAAAAATCTGTTTCCATGCCCACCAATATTTTTTTTATTTTTCCCGGGAAAATTCCCCGTGACCCTTTCACTCGAAATTTTACCAGGAATCAAATCTGGTCTCCGTTTCGAAATTTTATAACTTTTTTTTTTAAAAAGAAACACCTTCTTGAAATAACCCGACCCATTTCTTGAAAGCAACTTACCGACCGATTTTTAAAACACCGGCCAATTCTCACCGAACTTAGTTTTTGCACAGAATTCAACGCTGATCACGAATATGTACGGCGCTTGTCGAAATTCCAACTAGTTCAGAAGTTATGCCCAATTGTTTCTTTGAAATTCGTCCCCTCTGTATAGTTTGTTTCAGTGTCATGCCCACAGCAATTTTTTTTTTACCCTAGAAACTTCCCAAAGTGACCCATTTCAATCAAAATTTGACCAGGAATCTAATTCTGGTCTCCGTTTCACGAAACTCATGTAACTGTTTTTTAAAAATGAAACACTTTGAAAAGACCGACCTAATTGGCTTAACAGTTATCTTACTGACCGATTTTAAAAAACCGGGTGTCATTGGAATATGAGGCCGCCCCCAAACCCAAAGACACTTAAAACATTACCCTGCGATTATTAGAACTCGAGTTATTGCACTTTGGTAAGGCATTTCTATGACAAATATCAGAAAAACACCGATAAAAAAGTAAAAAAATTTAATTGCGGTATAATCCTTTTTGAAGCGTTCGTCTTTCAAATGGGCTTAATTGCAACGGATTTCTCTTTTCCGTGCGTTTTTGTCATTTTTTTGTCTTCCTCCAATTCTTACCAAACTTAGTTTTTCTTGAACAGAATTCAACGCTGATCACGAATATGTATGGCGCTTGTCGAAATTCCAATTAGTTCAAAGGTTTTGCCCAACGGTTTCTTTGAAATTCGTGTCCTCTTTCAATAGTTTTTTCAAAGACATGCCCACCACTATTTTTTTTATTTTTCCCGAGAAACTTACCAAAGTGACCCATTTCACTCGAAATTTGACCAGGAATCTAAATCTGGTCTCCGTTTCACGAAATTACTATAACTTTTTTAAAATGAAACACCTTCTTGAAATAACCGACCTATTTGGCTTGAAAGCTAACTTACCGACCGATTTTAAAACACCGGCCAATTCTGACCGAACTTAAATTTTCTTGCACAGAATTCAACGCTGATCACAATATGTACGTCGCTTGTCGAAATTCAATTAGTTCAGAAGTTATGCCCAATTGTTTCTTTTGAAATTCGTCCCCTGTATAGTTTGTTTCAGTGTCATGCCCACAGCAATTTTTACCTAGAAACTTCCCAAAGTGACCCATTTCAATCAAAATTTGACCAGGAATCTAATTTGGTCTCCGTTTCACGAAACTCATGTAACTGTTTTAAAAATGAAACACTTTGAAAAGACCGACCTAATTGGCAAAGTTATCTTACTGACCGATTTTAAAAACCGGGTGTCATTCGAATGGAGGCCGCCCCCAAACCCAAAGACCTTAAAACATTACCCTGATTATTAGAACTCGATATGCACTTTGTATGCATTCTTGACAAATATCAGAAAAACACGATAAAAAGTAAAAAATTTAATTGCGGTATAACTTTTGAAGCGTTCGTCTTTCAAATGGGCTTAATTGAACGGATTTCTCTTTTCCGTGCTTTGTCAATTTTTTGTCTTCTCCAATTCTTACCAAACTAGTTTTTCTTGAACAGAATTCAACGCTGATCAGAATATGTATGGCGCTTGCGAAATTCATGTTCAAAAGTTTTGCCAACGGTTCTTTGAAATTCGTGTCCTCTTCAATAGTTTTTCAAAACATGCCCACCACTATTTTTTATTTTCCCGAGAAACTTACCAAGTGACCCATTTCACTGAAATTTGACCAGGAATCTAAATCTGGTCTCCGTTTCACGAAATTATAACTTTTTTTAAAAATGAAACACCTTCTTGAAATAACCGACCTATTTGGCTTGAAAGCCAACTTACCGACCGATTTTAAAACACCGGCCAATTCTCACCGAACTTAGTTTTTCTTGCACAGAATTCAACGCTGATCACGAATATGTACGGCGCTTGTCGAAATTCCAATTAGTTCAGAAGTTATGCCCAATTGTTTCTTTGAAATTCGTCCCCTGTATAGTTTGTTTCAGTGTCATGCCCACAGCAATTTTTTTTTTACCCTAGAAACTTCCCAAAGTGACCCATTTCAATCAAAATTTGACCAGGGAAACTAATTCTGGTCTCCGTTTCTGAAAACTCATGTAACTGTTTTTAAAAATGAAACACTTTGAAAAGACCGACCTAATTGGCTTAACAGTTATCTTACTGACCATTTTAAAAACCGGGTGTCATTCGGAATGAGGCCGCCCCAAACCCAAAGACACTTAAAACATTACCCTGCGATTATTAGAACTCGAGTTATTGCACTTTGGTAATGCATTTCTATGACAAATATCAGAAAACACCGATAAAAAAGTAAAAAAATTTTAATTGCGGTATAATCCTTTTTGAAGCGTTCGTCTTTCAAATGGGCTTAATTGCAACGGATTTCTCTTTACCGTGCATTTTTGTCAATTTTTTGTCTTCCTCCAATTCTTAACAAACTTAGTTTTTCTTGAACAGAATTCAACGCTGATCATGAATATGTATGGCGCTTGACGAAATTCCAATTGTTCAAAAGTTTTGCCGAACGGCTTCTTTGAAATTCGTGTCCTCTTTCAATAGTTTTTTCAGACATGCCCACCACTATTTTTTTTATTTTTCCCGAGAAACTTACCACAGTGACCCATTTCACTCGAAATTTGACCAGGAATCTAAATCTGGTCTCCGTTTCACGAAATTACTATAACTTTTTTAAAAATGAAACACCTTCTTGAAATAACCGACCTATTTGGCTTGAAAGCTAACTTACCGACCGATTTTAAAACACCGGCCAATTCTCACCGAACTTAAATTTTCTTGCACAGAATTCAACGCTGATCACGAATATGTACGGCGCTTGTCGAAATTCCAATTAGTTCAGAAGTTATGCCCAATTGTTTCTTTGAAATTCGTCCCCTGTATAGTTTGTTTCAGTGTCATCCCACAGCACTTTTTTTTCCCAGAAACTTCCCAAAGTGACCCATTTCAATCAAAATTTAAGGAATCTAATTCTGGGCTCCGTTTCCGAAACTCATGTAACTGTTTTTTTTAAAAAAAAACACTTTAAAAAGACCCAAATTGGCAACGGGTTTTCTTATGACCGATTTTAAAAAAACCCGGGGGTCATTCGAATGAGAAGCCGCCCCCCAAAAAAAATACACTTAAAACTTCCCCGATTTTTTTGAACTATAGATATTGCACTTTTGGGAATGCATTTCTATGAAAATATCAGAAAACACCGATAAAAAAAAATTGCGGTATAATCCTTTTTGAAAGGAAGCGTTCGTCTTTCAAATGGAGGCTTAATTGCAACGGATTTCTACTTTCCCGTGAACTTTGTCATTTTGTCTTCCTCAATTCTTAGCAAACTTAGTTTTTCTTGAACAGAATTCAACGCTGATCATGAATATATGGCGCTTGACCCAGAAGTGGAATTAGTTCAAAGTTTTGCCCAACGGATTCTTTAAAATTCGTGTCCTCTTTCAATAGTTTTTTCAGACATGCCCACCACAATTTTTTTTATTTTTCCCGAGAAACTTACCACAGTGACCCATTTCACTCGAAATTTGACCAGGAATCTAAATCTGGTCTCCGTTTCACGAAATTACTATAACTTTTTTTTTTAAAATGAAACACCTTCTTGGAAATAACCGACCTGTTGGCTTGAAAGGCAACACCGAACCGATTTTAAAACACCGGCCAATTCTCACCGAACTTAGTTTCTCTTGCACCAGATTTAACGCTGATCCACGAATATGTATGGCGCTTGTCAAGAAATTCAATTAGTTCAGAAGTTATGCCCTAATTGTTTCTTTGAAATTCGTCCCCCCCCTGTATAGTTTGTTTCAGTGTCATGCCCGCAGCAATTTTTTTTTTTTACCCTAGAAACTTCCCAAAGTGACCCATTTCAATCAAAAATTTGACCAGGAATCTAATTCTGGCCTCCGTTTCACGAAACTCATGTAACTGTTTTTAAAATGAAACACTGAAAGACCGACCTAATTGGCTTAACAGTTATCTTAGACAGCCGATTTTTAAAAACCGGGTGTCATTCAGATGAGGGGCCCCAAACCAAGACACTTAAAACATTACCCTGCGATTATTAGAACTCGAGTTATTGCACTTTGGTAATGCATTTCTATGACAATATCAGAAAAACACCAATAAAAGATAAAAAATTTTAATTGCGGTATAATCCTTTTTGAAGCGTTCGTCTTTCAAATGGGCTTCAAGTACAACAGTTCTCTTTTCGATGCATTTTTTGTCATTTTTTGTCTTCCTCAATTCTTAGCAAACTTAGTTTTCTTGCGCAGAATTCAACGCTGATCACAGAATATGTATGGCCGCTTGTGAAATTCCAATTAGTTCAAAAGTTTTGCACAACGGTTTCTTTGAAATTCATTGTCCTCTTTCAATAGTTTTCAAAGACATACCCACCACTATTTTTTTTATTTTTTTTTTCCCGAAACTTACCATTGACCCATTTCACTCGAAATTTGACCAGGAATTTAAATCTGGTCTCCGTTTCACGATATTACTATAACTTTTTTTTAAAATGAAATACCTTCTTGAAAAAACCGACCCATTTGGTTTGAAAGCCAACTTACCGACCGATTTTAAAACACCGGCCAATTCTCACCGAACTTGGATTTTTAGCGCACAGAAGTCAACGCTTATCACGAATATGCGGCGCTTGTCGAAATTTAACAAGTTCAGAAGTTATGCCCAATTGTTTCTTTGAAATTCGTAACCTCTGTATAGTTTGTTTCAGTGTCATGCCCACAGCAATTTTGTTTTTTTTTTACCCTAGAAACTTCCCAAAGTGACCCATTTCAATCAAAATTTGACCAGGAATCTAATTCTGGTCTCCGTTTCACGAAACTCATGTAACTGTTTTTTAAAAATCAAACATTTTGAAAAACCGACCTAATTGGCTTAACAGTTATCTTAATGACCGATTTTAAAAAACCGGGTGTCATTCGAATGAGAGGCCGCCCCCAAACCCAAAGACACTTAAAACATTACCCTGCGATTATTAGAACTCGAGTTATTGCACTTTGGTAATGCATTTCTATGACAAATATCAGAAAAACACCATAAAAAGTAAAAAATTTTAAATTTCGGTATAACCTTTGAAGTTCGTCTTCAAATGGGCTTAATTGCAACGGATTTCTTTTTCCGTGCATTTTGTCATTTTTTTGTCTTTCCCAAAATTTTTAGCAAACTTTGTTTTTCTTTGAACAGAATTCAACGCTGATCGAATATGTATGGCGCTTACGAAATTCCATTTGTTCAAAGTTTTGCCGGTTTCTTTGAAATTCGTGTCCTCTTTTAATAGTTTTTCTGCATGCCCACCACATTTTTTATTTTTCCCGAGAAACTACCACAGGACCCATTTCAAAATTTGACCAGAATCTAAATCTGGCTCCGTTTCACGAAATTACTATAACTCTTTTTAAATGAAACACCTTCTTGAAATAACTGACCTATTTGGCTTGAAAGCTAACTTACCGACGATTTTAAACACCGCAATTCTCACCGAACTTAAATTTTCTTGCACAGAATTCAACGCTGATCACGAATATGTAAAGGCGCTTGTCGAAATTCCAATTATTTTAGAAGTTATGCCCAATTGTTTCTTTGAAATTCGTCCCCTTATAGTTTGTTTCAGTGTCATGCCCACAGCAATTTTTTTTTACCCTAGAAACTTCCCAAAGTGACCCATTTCAATCAAAATTTGACCAGGAATCTAATTCTGGTCTCCGTTTCACGAAACTCATGTAACTGTTTTTTAAAAATGAAACACTTTGAAAAGACCGACCTAATTGGCTTAAAAGTTAACTTACTGACCGATTTTAAAACACCGGGTGTCATTCGAATGAGAGGCCGCCCCCAAACCCAAAGACACTTAAAACATTACCCTGCGGATATTAGAACTCGAGTTATTGCACTTTGGTAATGCATTTCTATGACAAATATCAGAAAAACACCGATAAAAAGTTAAAAAATTTTAGTACGGTATAATCCTTTTTTGAAGCGTTCGTCTTTCAAATGGGCTTAATTGCAACGGATTTCTCTTTTCCGTGCATTTTTGTCATTTTGTCTTCCTAAAATTCTTAACAAACTTAGTTTTCTTGAACAGAATTCAACGCTGATCATGTAGATATGTATGGCGCTTGACGAAATTCCAATTAGTTTCAAAAGTTTTGCCGAACGGTTTCTTTTGAAATTCATTGTCCTCTTTCAATAGTTTTTTCAGACATGCCCACCACTATTTTTTATTTTTCGAGAAACTTACCACAGTGACCCATTTCCTCGAAATTTGACCAGGAATCTAAATCTGGTCTCCGTTTACCACCGAAATTACTATAACTCATTTTAAAAATTAAACACCTTCTTGAAATAACCGACCTATTTGGCCGAAGCCCCAACTTACCGAACGATTTTAAAACACCGGCAAATTCTCCACCGAACTTAAATTTTCTTGCACAATTCAACGCTGATCACGAATATGTACGGCGCTTGTCGAAATTCAATTATTTCAGAAGTTATACCCAATTGTTTCTTTGAAATTCATCCCCTAATATGTAGTTTGTTTCAGTGTCATGCCCACAGCAATTTTTTTTTTTTTTTTACCCTAGAAATTTCCCAAAGTGCCCCATTTCAATCAAAATTTGACCAGGAATCTAATTCTGGTCTCCCGTTTCCCCACAGAAACTCATGCCAACTGTTTTTAAAATGAAACACTTTGAAAAAACCGACCTAATTAGCTTAAAAAGTTAACTTACTGACCGATTTTAAAAAACCGGGTGTCATTCGAATGAGAGGCCGCCCAAACCCAAAGACACTTAAAACATTACCCTGCGATTATTAGAACTCGAGTTATTGCACTTTGGTAATGCATTTCTATGACAAATATCAGAAAAACACCGATAAAAAAAGTAAAAAAAATTTTAATTGCGGTATAATCCTTTTTGAAGCGTTCGTCTTTCAAATGGGCTTAATTGCAACGGATTTCTCTTTTCCGTGCGTTTTTGTCATTTTTTGTCTTCCTCCAATTCTTAGCAAACTTAGTTTTTCTTGAACAGAATTCAACGCTGATCATGAATATGTATGGCGCTTGACGAAATTCCAATTAGTTCAAAGGTTTTGCCCAACGGTTTCTTTGAAATTCGTGTCCTCTTTCAATAGTTTTTTCAGACATGCCCACCACTATTTTTTATTTTTCCCGAGAAACTTACCACAGTGACCCATTTCACTCGAAATTTGACCAGGAATCTAAATCTGGTCTCCGTTTCACGAAATTACTATAACTTTTTTAAAATGAAACACCTTCTTGAAATAACCGACCTATTTGGCTTGAAAGCCAACTTACCGACCGATTTTAAAACACCGGCCAATTCTCACCGAACTTAGTTTTCTTGCACAGAATTCAACGCTGATCACGAATATGTACGGCGCTTGTCGAAATTCCAATTAGTTCAGAAGTTATGCCCAATTGTTTCTTTGAAATTCGTCCCCTCTCTATAGTTTGTTTCAGTGTCATGCCCACAGCAATTTTTTTTTTTACCTAGAAACTTCCCAAAGTGACCCATTTCAATCAAAATTTGACCAGGAATCTAATTCTGGTCTCCGTTTCCTGAAACTCATGTAACTGTTTTTAAAATGAAACATTTGAAAAGACGACCTAATTGGCTTAAAAGTTAACTTACTGACCGATTTTAAAACACCGGGTGTCATTCGAAAAGGGGGCCGCCCCAAACCCCAAAAACACTTAAACTTACCCCGATTTTTAAACTCGAGTTTTCCCTTTTGGGAAGCATTTCTTAAAATATCGAAAAAAACCGATAAAAAAAATAAAAAAAAATTT
>BMAV01013177.1:0-27644 GCA_019973955.1 Trichonephila inaurata madagascariensis
CCAGAGAAAAGAATTAGACAAAGAAACTAGACAAATAAATCGGTTATTATATATATATACCATAAAATACAAATACAAAAAAAAATTCAACAAAAGTAAAAAATGAAAAAAGAAAACAAAACGAAAGAAACTTATCTGACGATCCGTAAAAAACGAATGCAATCCAAAATTTCTAATTTTCCAGTAGGAAATAAAAACCCAACTTCACCCCGCTACAACTTCAGAAAATATTTTTTAGAAATTTTTATGAACTAGCAGTTCAGAATATTGAGGATAATTTCGTTAGACTAGCTACTTTCGACATTTGGCCCACGTTGGGTGCCATTTTTCTTTATAAAAAAAAAACACCGGTGGCTAGCTAAAATAATTTTAATTTTATACTTTCAATTGAGCACACAGTTACAAATACATAAAATAAAACCCATTTAAACCCTTTTTATACAAATACAAAGGGGGTTGGCGAGGGCAGACATTGGAGCCCTTTTTCCACCGAGGAGGATTGATCGCGCACGTCCTTCCTTCACCGAGATAGCAGTCAGACTCGTTACTTGTTCATACGGCCGGGAGGGGCGCTCTATTACCATTCGTTACCCTTTTTAAAATTTTTAAACCCTTTCTCAAGAAAATTTATTGGTGTAGAATTTAGGTTTTTTATTCCTTTTAAATTTAAAAAAGCTATAACAAGGCAGTATGTCATTAAATTTTTTGTCTTGTTCAAACCGAATTTCATTAGGTAAAAAAAAAAAAAGAATCGCTTCCACAAATATTATTTATATATGAATAATTCATTTAGCAGTAAATGTAATTGAAATAATTTTTCATTATTTTATTTGGATAAATTTAGTAACAAATTTAGTTTATATATTATATGCGTAGATATGGGGATTATACTATGGAAGGATATATCCCATTCCTTTGAAAATTAGTTTAATTTATAATCTGATCTAGCTTTCAAGTATGAAAAAAAAAATCATTTCTAGTTAATTTTGGAAAGGGCCTTTTATTTTTTCAAAAGAGTTTGATATAAAATGATAAAATATTGTTTTTAAAAATTTCCGTTTATATTAAACAAAAATATCAGAGAAACTCGATTCATTTTCAGAATGAAAATCATAGCATCCGGTTAACCGTCATTCGACTTTGTATCATTATGAATATACATACATATTGAATTGTTATTAATAAACAATTATTTACGATTACGTAACAATTTAAAAAGTAATTTGATGACCCACAGAATGAGGGAAAAAACCGATGTAATAAAATCTATCAATGAATATTCAGTAAAGATATTAAAATTATAAATAAACATTGTATTTTGTAGAATAGAAACAAATACGAAAAAAAATCATTTCATATCACTTTTGTAAACACTTTTTATTCTGTATCAAAAAACTTACCCTTTCGATTTATAGTAATAACATTTTTGAAAGATCCGAGTAAATCACACATTGGTTATATTTAAAATACTTATTAGTAACATCTATAAAATGTACAATAGAGGAGCTGCTTCTTTTTTGAATTTCCGTGTCATGAGTAATCGTATTACTTAAATTAATTCAGTATCATTTCGTTAAACCCGGAGTTATGGCAATAAACCCACCTGTGGCTTAAGTTTTGCACACCAGTGTATATTGAAACCGGTGATAGGGAGGTTTGTGAATGTATACATGGACGACGTTATTATCTCGTCTCCATCATTCACTCAACATGTTGAGCATTTAACCCGTGATGACTCGCGCGGGGTGTTCTGTACACCCCAGCAAATAAAAAATCCTCCCAGGATTCTAAAAAGAATGCGCAAAACCACAATTTTTTCTGTAGCTGCACATTTTAGGTCATTGAACCTTCAGGCCTGATGGAATCCTTCTTTCTCGAATGTTTGGGAAATGTAATGACCTTCAAAAGTTTATCTGGGGCTGAGAACCCCGGAGAAGTTTAGTATATGTATACAAGTCTGCAACGAATGTTTGGGAAAATGATTAAAATATTATTTTTCTACTTTCTACAATCATTATCTCATTAAATATAAAAATATATTTATTACTGGATATACGTTTTATATATATATATACTGGTTTATGAAAAATATAAAATTATGTGTTTTAAATGAAAATTTTGTATGTTTGTTTAATTAATGTTAGTCTTATTTGTATGCAATAAATTTAATAATTTTATTTGTATAATACAAAACATCTTGTACTTTATAAATATGTATCATAATGACTTAATTTTATTTTCATAACTAAATACAGTTTTACAATTTTTGGGGTTTTTTTACACCCCGGGGAGAACGACGGTAGCAAAATGGGTGCAAAAGGTGACCGCGGGTTAAAGGGGGGTTTTTTTTGGGTTATTGCAAGATGCAGAATTGACATTAAATAAAGAAAAGTTAGTTTTGGGTTGTGATGAATTGAAGTATTTAGGATTGATTTTTTGGGAAAGGGGAATCAAAACGGATGAAAAAAAGGTTCGGGGCCATATTTAGATAAACCACCACGAAATTCCCAGGTTTTCCCTTTTTTGGGATGGGGCCCAAATTGGTACCGAAATTTAATAAAAATTATGCTGATCTTTGCAAAATTTCTTTAAAAAACAAAATTTTAAAAAAAATTCCCAAGGGTCAATTGGGGCCCGGAAGGCTTGGGCCGAAAAAAGGGGTTATAAAAAAAGGCCCCAATTTTTAAAAAATTGCCGGATTTAAAAAAGCCTTTCGAGTTATTTAAAAGATGAAAGTTCAAAAAAGGTGGGGGAGCGGTTCTAAATAAAAAAACAGAACCGGGTTGGGATTTCTTCTTGCACACTAAAAAAAAGCTGAGGGAATTATACGGTAACTGAGAGAAATGTTTAGCAGTATTTTTGGACGCTGAATAAATACAAACCCTTATTTAGGATCATTTGCTGATTAAAGTTATTACTACCGCTGTTTTAACGCGTTTAACTCAAAAAAATTTGGGGGAAGGGTTCAAACGCCCCCTCAAATTAGCAGAATTTAATATGGGAATGGGAACATGGGCCAAATTTTCACAATGCGGGGGATTTTTTAAACCCAGTAACCCCGGAAAAAAGGGGTAAAATAGGGAAAAAAAATAATTGTGCTTAATCAAATTTAGTACTTACGTCGCGGGAACAGTTAATAACAGAGAAAAAGAATGCCCCAGAATTGGGGTTATATCTATAGATATTTGAAAACAAGGAAAATGGCCCGGGGTTAATGCGACGATTTTAGTTGGTCCCGAGATTTTAGATTAATAGAGGTCTTATTGTTTTATGCGAAATATGCAATTTTACTGGTAAAAATCCCAGTATCATTCCAAAATCTTAAAAAGAATTAAATGAGAAATTTAAATAAAGCCCATAGTGGGTCATTTTGGTCGTTTTAAGCATCATGTAAAAAGGGGCCCGTTTTTTAAATTTTATAGAAAAATTTATTGATCAATATTTCTCCCTTTTCCCAAATCCCAAAAAGTTAATTATTATAAAACGCTTTCCCAAACTGGTCGTTTAAAAATGTTTTATCAAATTACCCAAATGAGATAGTTAGTTAGTTTTTGTTAGGTCCATCCCCTTACACCCGATAGTGGGGGACGTAATCGATATGTATTAAAATTAAAATCATTTCAGCAAATGGGTTTGGTAAACGGTTTTAAAAAGGGGGATATTTTTTGATAATTTTTTTATCCTTTTTGGGAAACTAATAAAATTTAAATGAAAAACGGCCCCCAATTTATATCCAAAATTTTTTTAAACATTTAATGGGATTAGACAAAAGGGCATTTGAAGACTTTTTTTGTATATGGGCCCTCAGGCAAAAAAACCGAACCTTTGAATGGATCTGGTGCAAATGATTGCAAATTATTTTGATTCATGATACATGGGGACGAATTCTTACGTGGGGTTTGCTTTTTTTATTCATCGGAAATTGAATGAAACGACGGGGAAAAAACCCCTGCGGAATTATTTTTTTAAAAGTTATTACCCCCATTTCAAAAAATTATGGTTCCCGGGCCCAACTTTTGCAGTAAAAAAGGGAAAGATATTAAAAAATTTTGGTAGGTGAGGGGAAACAAAAAAGCTAAGTTTTTAAAAAGGGGAAGAAATTTAAATAGAGCCAAGGTGTGTTTTTTGAAAATTAAGGGTGAAGAATGGGTTTTTTAGAAACACACCCTTTAATTTCTGAAAAAAAAATTGTTCCCAAGTTTAAAACCAAAATTTAAAGGGGGCCCGGTATGGGGTGTTAAAGTAAAAAAGAATAAAAAAAAAAATTATGGCGATCTAAAAAAAGGTTAACTTTTCAATGTTGATAAAGTGAGAATATATCGTCATAAGAATTTTTGACGAGATGGAGAAAGGAACAGGTAGCCGGATAGCATTAGTTCACGTCGGGAAAAACAAAAATGGTTGGGAAAAAACTTAAAAAACGAATATCAAATAAATCGCAATATGGTAGGAAGAAGGGGTTAGGGGATAAATCTTGTCAAATCAAAGTGAGAGACACACGTAGGGACGATAAGCGTGGCCCAAATTTATCGGAAATCACTACCGCTCTTTTTCAAATAATAAAACAAAGATTAAAAAAACGCGAGGAAAGATTAGGATATAAACGATCGCATGGATCTTGGTCAATGGACCACAAAAAAAAAGTTGAAGAAACTTAAGAAACCCTAAAATAAATAAAAGATCATTTGTCATCAGATAAAACCAATATTTATATAAGTCGGGGAAAAGGAACCGGGAAAAAAGGAACCCCGTAGTTTTAAGACAAAAGATGTATAACCTCGGGGGGGCAAAAAAAGGGAAATCAGAAAATCCCGACAACCCGTAAAGTGAAGTCAGATCAAACTAGACCAATTCGAGCCAGGGAAAAGCCCAAAGGAAAAAAATTCGAATTTTTTCAGGGGAAAAGGCTAGATCAAAGGGGCAGGAAAACCCAAAAAAAAAAAATCCTCAACAGATCAGCCAAAAAATGAAAAGGGCGAAGACTAATAGTACCTTCTTCTTTGGGAGGTTCTTTGGAATGCCAAACCATAAAAAACAGGTTGTATCGTTTCATTTTATATTTTTTCCAACAAAGGTGGTCGGAAGAATTTTCCCCGAGAAGGAAAGTTCGGGTTATTTAAAAAATTTTAATCCAAACAAAAATTGACACTACAATGAGTGTATTTTTTTTTTTTAACTTTTTACTTGTAAATTTTTTTTTCAATTGATGGAAAAAAACAATTGTAAATTTTATTTGTTTTTCTTCAAATATGACTTCCCAAAATCTACAATTCCGGTTTTTTTTTTTAATGTTTATTGAAAATGTTTGTAATTTTATAATTTATATATATATATTGTTGTATTGTTTCCTTTTTAATGTACATCTGGTTCAGTGTAACCGGGGGCGAACAGCTTACTAACAATAAAATTTATTCGAGCTGGGGACTGTAGGGAATTTTTCCCGGAAAAAACCCGATGGAGGGTTATATGAAAATTAAAATTTTAATTTAAAAAATGATATATAAAGTATTTAAAAATTTGGAAATATATTTTGGGATTATGTGAATATAAATTTTTCCAAATAACTTAAAAAAGTTTTTTTTTCAGGGGGGACGAAACCCAATTTTAACTTAAAAAGTCCAAAATTTTTTTAATGGTTAAAAACAATGGAAGAAAAAAGAAAATTGTTATAAAAGTGGGAAAATAATTTGTGGGGTTTCTTGGGGTTAAATTAATCAACGGGGCCCACGACCCCGTTTTTTTTTATCCCAAACCAGGGGGTTTGGTTTTTTCCCCCGGGCCCCCCCCCAGATGAGGTGGGCCCACATATGTGAAAGTGGGGGAATCACCCATGATTAAAATGCTTTAAATGTTAATGTTGGTCTAATTTTAGTAAAATTTTTTTTGGTGGAAAAGTTCAAATTAAGGGGAATATTCAAAATTAAAAATTTTAAAATGAATAAAAAAAAAAATTAAAATTTAAATTAAAAAAAGCGAAAATTTAAAAAAATTAAAATTTAATTGTTAAAAAAAAATTAATTTTTAAGGGCCCCTAAGAACCCCCCGAATAAATCAAACGTTTTGCCCTTTAAGGGGGGTTTTTGACGGGCTCACGCGCCCTTTTTTTAACAAATTTGGGTTCTTTTTACGGCCAAAATTTGGGAACTCTTTTCCAAAACCCAAAAAAAAGAAGGAAAAGAAAAAAAATGCAAATAAGATAGCTTTTAAAAAAAACAGGATGGGAATTTGGGGAAAAATTTTTAAAAAGATACAAGCGTGAATTGGGCAGCCACTGAAAAGGGTTTTGGAAAATAAAAACCCGTAATACCAGATCATAAAAACCCGGCCCCCCAGAAAGTTCCATATAGAAATCAAATCTTAGTTGGGTTTTGGGGGTTAATTTTTTTATAATTTGGAATTTTTAAATTTGGAAAATTGGGTAGGCGGATTAAATAATTATTTAGAAAAAAGTGGGCCCCCAAAATTAGCCGTTTGGTTTTAAATACCTTTTTTTGTGTTTGTTCATTCCCAGATTCTCGCATTTAAATTTTACCCAAATTTTTGTTGCATTTTAAATTTTTTCTTTAAAAAAGTCATTAAAATTTAAAAAGTCTTTACTTTTGAAAACACTACACCTCTAAACTCCCCTGAAAAATCAAAAAATTCGGTTTATTAAAAGGGGGCTATATCACACACTTCCAAAGTATTAAGTGATGAAAATGAATTTCCGTGCATATTACTGAAGATTATCTTGTTCAAATCTATTCGACAACCAGAATAAGAGCTCGTGTTTCCTTCTATTCTTCTTCCTATAATAGATTCGTATTATAGCTAGCAGATAATGTTTTAAAAAAATTTATATTGGAAAATAATATCATATCAAACAATAGGGTAGTAGATATAAAAATACATGGTATCATACAAATATTAAAATACTAATTTTGTATATAAATCTACTCTGTCACCATTTTAGTAATACTCAACATTTTGCATATATGAAATACATTTTTTAAAAAGATAAAAAAAATATAGACATTAATAAAATGAAATTATTAATAATATGAAAATGGTGTACAACAACTTATATGCACTATTCAACACAATAAACAATATTTTATTTTAAATGCGTTATAAAATATAAGAATATAAAAATATAAAAATTATAAGAATATAGGAATAAAAGAATATAACAGTTTTAAGAGTAAAAGAGCTCTTTAAATAATTGTGAGACGGAAATGTGGACTCTCTTCTATCATCACCTTTAGTATATATGTAAAATTTTCACAATATTCATTGTAATTTAACAATATCGAATACCAGATTTTGAATCTCTCCGTAACCTTCTAAGTATTCGTTTCATAGACAAAATTCTTATTTTTTTTACTTACATCACACATTCACTAATATAAACTGTATCACACTACTTATTTTTGAACACATCTCACTGAGAAATGTGCGTGATCAAATCACAGATGTTCAGGGATGCTAATAAGAGGTGTACATATCAAACTGAACACGTTTTTCCTCTTAATGTTTGAAGACATATACAAAATTATAATGATTGTATTCTCCCTCATCCACTGTACAATATCCATAAATAAACTTCAAGTTATTAAATTAATTTTAAATTTAGACAAGAGGAAAATTTCGAAAAATAGTGAATTTTTGATATATATGGTCGGTATATCAAAACACACAATTTCAAAATAAAAAAAATTTAAATGGCATGCAATAAGGTAACTGCTAAATAAAATAATTAACAAAACAATAAAATTCAGTGGAGAAAAAAGAATGCAACGTGACTTTACTTTTGTTTCTTATAAAAATCAATATCAATAGTATTAGTACATTAGTCATTTTTCTAAAAACTTATTTTATATCTTTCACTTTAAAACACCAATTTTTATCATAAATGTTAACTCATTCGACATCTTAAGATAAAATTATGAGAAGTATATTAAAATTTCTCAACATTTTGTATGACGAAACCTATACACTTCGTTTTCTCAGTTAAAATATAAAGAATATCTGATTTAACACAACTATATTATAAAAAATTAAATATCATATAATATTATTCTTCGTCAAAAAGTCTTGTTAAGCAAAACTCAGTTACTTCTGTATTACGTAAGAGGTTTCTTTTAGTTATTTTCTTATTCTGTTTATTATGGGTATTTTGTTGAATGTAATTCAACTGAAAATTTTCAGAAGGATGAAAATGCCATAAAGGACTGAATGAACCAATTCAGTGTCAGTTTTATTAAGGGCATTGGGTCCATCTATTTCAAATAATACATCAGAACATTTTCTGAAAACGGTATAAGGACCTGATTAAGGGGGACTTAATTTCCTTGTATTGGGATATTGAAATTCCTCATACATTGCTAAGTCATCCACCTTGAAATCAGCTTCCTGAAATTTTTTATCATGTCTAATTTTATTTAATTTATAATATTGTTCGGTTCTTTCTTTGGCTAATTTTCTTGCTTCTTCTATGGGAGGATATATCTCATTATCTCTTAAGGAAATTTCAAAATGTAAATTACCGTATATTAAGTAGGTTGGAGGGAAACCTGTTATTCTATGTGGAGTTTGAGTGTACTGATAAGTTACTTTTTCTAGAATTTTTGTCCATGGAACTTTACTTGAACTTTTACTAATTTCACATTTTAAGGTATCCGACTACGTTCGAAGCCTTTTTTTTAAGTTTTCTAAAAATCCCTAATATTTTTACATTTTTAGTTTCACTTCTATACACAATAATAGAAAATACAGTTAGAAATAATATATGTACATAAAAATTTGCAAAAACTTAAATTTTCAAAGAAATTTTGGACTTTTTTCAAATACTCTATTTTTTAAAATATTTTATATTTTTCATAAAATATTGCTGCAACACATTTTTTAAACACATTTCTAGAGGATGACCTACAAGTGTTAAATTATTTCTTTTGAATCAAAAGTTCTAGCCAGTCGAGCTAGCGAACTGGGAAATTCAATCAAATTATCGAAACTTCCAGAAAAAAATACAACAATAAAATAACTAAAAATTGTTCAATTTTTTAGCTTGTAGGCCATCCTCTAGATAATACAATAACATTTGTGTAAAATTTCATACAAGTATCTCTAATAGTTTTTTAGATATCATGTTTGAAATATCATGAAATTTTCAAAAAAAAGTTTTGAGAAAATGCATTTAAACTTTATAAAAGCAATTTCAAAACAAAAAAATGACAAGTATATTACTAAAACTCTTCTGATTTTTTATTTAACAATTCCACTCTTTGGTGTTTTTTAAAATTTTTTCTTTCTTTGGGCCCCCTTTTTTTTCTGGTTGATTTTAAAAAAGGCAAAGAATGTTGTTTCGAGTCACCGACTCGAAAGATGTCAACAAACCTCTCATCACGCAGTCTATAATTCCCTGAATTTATGCCAAATGCTTTCAAAATACCTAACAAATCAATAAAAGCTTTTTTAAAAATAATGACTGCAATATGGGTACCCAAAGAAAATGTTTTTAGCTCGATAAAAGTTTTTTTTCGAAACGATTTGCCACAAACAGGCGTTAAATGATTTTTTGTGTTTGTGTCTTACCGTGGAGGTAATTTTTTTAATAACTGCTTATCGCACTGCTTCATGTACACATGTTAAACAATATTTGAAAGTTTCACAGAAAACCTACACTTTTTCTGTTTATTGTTTTCCGCTGTCGTTTCCCCGCTGATAGTCACACCAGTTCTCGCTCCAAAACAAGCATGAACCATATATGAATTTTTCCTGCTGGGGCAACAGTGAAAATGCCCCATTGTAGCACTTAGCATAGCTTTGACGTGATTGGTGTTACTGCTACAACAGTTTAGAATTTTATTAAACATAACATTGATAAGGTTTCTCTTCTCACCGAGGTTTTTCTGGCCTTTTTTTAAAATTTTCTTCATCGACTACTCAATCTTTCTTAGAAGTATCTTATGCACTCATATTTGATGACATTGTTGACACCATACACATCTTTAACAGAAAGGTATCCTTGGAATCACCATCACAATAGAAATACATATTTTAAGATTTCGTAGTGCAAAAACATACAAAGATTTTCTACACACCAATAGAGAGATTCCATATTTGAAATAAATCCCAGATGATTACAGGAACACGCTTGTATGACTGGACATATAATTCTAAAAAACTTTGCTAACATTTCCAAATCTAGATTTTCCCAGTGTTAATGTATTAAGTTTCTATAGAAACCACATTTAGCGATGAATGTCCATGTGTCTCTGCCGACAACGGATATTCCACATTCTTCAACTGACATTTTGGATCATTTTATAATGCTCTTTGCTTCCAAAGCAGTGTCATTCATGGCATTTTTAGCCGTTAGTATAGCAGCAGCCAAGACTTTCTTTCACAAAGTCTAAATGCTCCTTTTGTCATACAAGGCCAGTTCAGCTTAGCACATAGCTTTTTCACCGAAGAATGTCATCTTTTAATCACTCACCTTCCACAAATAAGTTTCAAATTAATAACACTTTGCTTTTTTAGCTCTTCAGTAGCTGAAAAAAGGACAATAAAAGTACACTTGGAGCATTTTGAAGTCACATTAGAAGTCAGTCCAAACATATAATCTTCATGCAGGTACAGATTGTTCTCAAAACAATTGGAGAAACACAAACTTGAAAACACACTTCCCAATTTAAATAAAATATTCTATTACCTCTTAATGTTCCACTAAAACATTCTTTGTTCTGTGAAAATGCCTTTACTTATTCCAGTTTTTGTTCATTACAAGTTTGAGCACATCCAAGTCAAGAACACTGCAAGTCAACACTTCCACTGTTTTTGTGAATCAGTCACCAGCATAGTTGTGTTTTCAAGAGGTTAATTTAATCCATTTGTTACCCGTTATAAGTAGATAACAACAAAAGCAAAATTTTCAGAAACAATTAACGATTAAAAATTGTACAATTAAAACGAAAAAGTTCAGTTTTTTGAAGAAATTTGGGAGCAACATTCGTAAGATTCAAATCAAAACAAAAACATGTGAGGTCAGAAGAAACAGATGTTGCCAATCACAAAAGTCCAATTAAAAGATTGAAATTGATGCCTATCAATAAAATAGTTTTAAAAAATTGTCAGAAAATGTTTTTAAAATTATAATGGGTTGAAATTGCAAAAATTATGGGTAAAAAGCATGTTAAGCAGTCAACTTCCGGTTTCGATTTTACCTCTTCCGGTTTTGATTTCACCGCTGTGATAATATTTTAAGCAACTGTAACTTTTTTCTAATTATTGCACAGACAAAACAAAGGCAGATTTAGAAAGATAATCGTTTGAATTTTAAAAATATCGAATAAAAAGAAAATGTGATTTTAGACCGAAAATGACGTTTTCAACGTAGTCGCGGATACCTTAAGCAGGTAATGATGGTTTGATTTACACGTTCAACCTTTCTATTGATTTGTGGTCTGTGAGTAGTATTTAACAATTGAGTGACATTGTTATGTCTTAAGAAATGCTTAAATTTTGAAGAGATGAATGCAGTATTTTTATCACATAAAATTTTTTCCGCTTTATGATTCTGAAAAATTTGTCTTAAACAATTTATATAAGTATCTGTGTTATTGCATTTTTTAATGGGAAAGTCTAAATGTACATAGTTGCATGATCAACAATAATGTACAAATATTTTTTTAACAGAGTTGTAATAATTTAAACCATCTACACTATCAATCGATAAAAGTTCAAAGGGTTTTTCACAAAGGGGAAGTGATTGCATCAGTCCGTATTTTCCCTGATGTGACTTATTTATTTGACAAGTTGCACAGAGTTTTACATAATTTCGTATATCAATAATAATTTTTATCCAATAATATTGGGGTGATATATTAATTTTAACATGGTATTTACAACAGGATGGCCAAATTTTTGATGAGTGGTTTTCATTAACTTCACTCTCAGAGCTTTGGGTACAATTATTTTAGCTAAACCTTGTCTTTTTACTACAAAAACACCATCTCTCTTAAAACATTTAGGAGCTGATATATTTTCTATATTTTGAAAATGACTTATTTCATTGATATCTAATAAAGGTTCTGGGGGTGTATTAATTAAATGATAAGCAATAGGATTTCTTGTTAACATATCAGCTTCAATATTAGTGTGTGTGTGCTACCTTTCTTATATTTTATATCAAAATCATACATAGAAACTTTTAAAGACCATCCAAAAAGAGTCTACCCGTAGGAATTTTAAAATTTTTAAGCCAAACTAATGCATTAAGATAGGGATGCACTGTGAAATGAGATCCATGAAGATAGCAATGGAATTTATTTAAACTATCAGTTATAGCTAAGCATTTTAATTCAGTTATTGTATAATTAATTTCATAATTCCTCAGTCATCTCGAATAGAATGCAATCGGATGTTGATTTCCATTGGGTTTTTGTTATTTGAGTATACATGAGATCGCAGTTTTTGATGCATCTACATAAAGATGACAGGGTAATTTGGATTGAATATAGCTAAAATGGGCTTTGAAATTAAGCTGTCTGTAAGTTTTTAAAAAGATTGTTGACATTCTGGGGCCTAATTCAAATTTTTAATTCTTTTTAAGAAGATTAATGTAAGGGAATTCTTAATTTTGTATATTGAGGAATGAATTTATAATAGACATTAATACTACCAAGAAATATTTGTAAATCTTTTACATTTCTAGGGGGTAAAAGTTTTTTAAGTATTTCGACATTTGTATTATTTGGAGTGTATGATCATTGTTTTATTTTAGATCCTAAGAAATCAATTGTATCTTTACCAAATTTACACTTTGAGAATTTTAATTTAATATTTTCTATTCCACAAATTTTAAAAATTTTCCTCCAAATGTTTTGCATGTTCTTCAATTGATTTCGAAAATACTATTATATCGTCAAAGTAATTTAATAAAAATTTTATTTGGTGTTTATTTAAAATCTATCTAATAGCTCTTTGAAATATATCTGGGGAATTTTTATATCCAAAAGGCAGAATGATCAAATTGAAAAAGACCGTAAATTGATGTAAATGCAAGTTTTTCAGATTCATTATAATCAAATTTTATGTGCCAATAACCACTACAGAGGTCGATCGTTGAGAAAAATTTCGCATGTGTTAATTTGTCTACAACTGCATCTATTCGGGGAATTGGTTCTGCATCTAATTTTTTGATAGCATTTAGCTTTCCGTAATCGATCTATAATCGTGTACGAGCATTATCCTCTTTTTTAAAAGCCAATGTTATAGGGGCACCTTAAGAACTGTAAGATGGTTTAATTATTCCTGCTTTCAATAATGAGTCTAATTGCTTTTTTATTTCCGTATCATCTTTAAAAGATGTCCGATATTGTCGATTTGCAATGGGTAATTTTGAGGTAAGTATTATTTTAGAGAATTACATTTTAAAAAAAATTCGACCACATCAAACTTATTTTTAGCAAAAAAATGTTTATATTTATCAATAACCACATTAATAATATCATAATCACTGTTAGAAATTATTTCTATATTAAACACATTATCAGTTTTCTTAGTGATAATTTTATTATTACTAATTTTAAGAGTTTCTCATTTTCTTTAATACTTTTCTTAGATTCATAATTTTTTAAAATTTTTTTTCCTCTTAGAAAAACTTTATAATTACTAAAATTAATATTGAATTCAAAAATACTCACAGTTTTATTAGAAATTATTAAATATTTCATTTCTACATTTACTATGAGGAATTTAATATCTTTAATAATTTCTCCTATTTTCAGTTGTAAAGTAATTGCCTCACTCACCTTAATTTGTCCAATGATGGTGGCAATTTTTTTTTGATATACTCCACATGGTGTTGTCCCTTGATTTAAGATAGGATTTTTTACATAATTTTGACATTTGATCTGTATCCAAGAGGACCTCAACTTGTTTGCAAGTTGGTTCTTCCCTGGATAATCATGAGTTCTTATGTTCGATGAGGATTTTCTTTGGTTCTGTGACGGGGGTAGAAAGTTGGAGCATCCGGTCGCAAAATTGTTGGTCGTTTTGGCAATCTTTGGTTTCTGGATACATGGTCGGCCGCTGAAGAGAAAATGACGGGTGATATTGAGAGTATGGCGGACACTGATGAGAGTATACATTATATCTTGAACCGGTTATGGTATCCGGGTGTTGGGATTGATCATTTCTCCAATTCCATCTTCCATACTGTTGTCTATGGGCAAATTGATTCGTATGGTGAGGTATTCTTGTCACTGGATACTTTGGGTATATAATTCCATTCCTATTTGATTTTGATTTTTCTTGGATATCTAAAAGTTTCATTTTTTCCTTCAATTCCTCTATATTGCTGCAGCTTTGTAACTGTATTTCTATGCATCTATTTTTCTTGAATCCTTTTATGATGTAGAATTTTTCAGCTTCTTCCATGTTTATCCGGGATGCGATTTCTTTTATTCTGTAGAAATATTCTATGTGGGTCTCTTTTGATGTTTTTTCTGTTTTAGCTAATTGAAGATAAATCTCCTCTGGATTGACTTGTGTTCCGAATTCACGTATTAAATTATTTTTCAGTTCGTAAAAAAACTTTTAGGGATCGATTGTGATTGATGTAAGGCTTCACAGCTCCATCTATTAACTGGGCTATAAATAACATTTTCTGTTATAATGAAATAATCGCACGTACTTTCAAAATTTTTAAGGAGAATTTGGATGGGCATTTCCAGGTTATATTTTTCGAAAAAAGTCTGTAGATCTTCAAATCGAATATCATTTTTTATAATGGTTATAGGTTGTTTTAATTTTTCTTCATCTGCATCTATATTATCTTCTTGCTTAATTTTATTTTTGTTCTTTGCCTCCATTTTTAAAACATAAATTTCTGAAATTTTGTTAGGAGAAGACGATGATTCTAGCTCTTTGGCGGTAAGAGCGATGTTCTTCCGAGGATTAATAGCGTGTTTCTTCTCCTTCCGTACCATAGAGTTCCTTTTAATTCCGGTAACTCGACGTCTTCAGCAAAGGTATGTAGAACCCCGTCGGTGTTCCATCAAATTCTCTATAGCACTTCTTACAAAAGTTATCTTATTGGAAGTTCGTTTTTATTTTAAAATTATTTAACTACTAAGAATAGCTTTTTATGTTAAAATTCGAAATCCATTATCAGGTAGATCCTGCGACTTTATTTCTGACATGATTTGAAGTCAGAAACAGACTTAGTTTTTAAAAAGGATCTTTATTTGATGAAAGTTAGACATATTTTGACCTAAGAGCAGATAGGAAAATAGCACGCTACCGAAAATCTTAAGTGATTAACACTTAAAACACCGATCGCGGATTTCATGAGAGCACTTGAAAGTTAATGCTGACATATAGGGCTATTAAATATAACGATCTGGAATTAGCCATGTTTATTGGTTAGGCCATATGTTCGAAAGAAATAAATGGGTGATTAGTTTGATACTTGAAGAGGTAAGGAAAAAGATGTGTTAAGTGCTAAATAGAGAATTTAATTTTTAATCTAATTTATAATTATCCTTTATATATACTATATTTGGTGAACGATTTTCTTGGGCTAAGACAGCAGCGCTGGTGGCATCCCTTGCACGTGAACATGCCCATGCCAAAAGCAACCCTTTGTTAAATCTATGCCAGCTTAATCTTTGCCCTTGTGACTTGTTAATTGTCAAAGCAAAGCCAACATTGATAGGGAATTACAGTCCTCTGATTTCAAAGGGGAAATTCGATGGTATTATGGGAATTCGTGGTATTAATACTATCTCACCGTTTCCGCATCCGGATATTATATGATCTTCTTTAACGTTTTTTTTACAATGACACTACTCGCAGCCTAGTGCCATTGCAAAGTTTTGGTGGGTTTCAATTACGGAGTAGTATGACGGCACAAAATCTTATACGCAAAAATACCATTATATTTTTTTAAAATTCGGGGGATAATTAACCGTTCACCGGGAAAAACTGTTTGATCAAATGAAGATAAGCGTTGAATTCAACAGTTAAAAACGGGTTTTAATTGGTAGTGGGGTAAACAAACACAAACGAAGAAGCAAGAAGGGGGTGAGGGGACCATGCCCTTTTTGACACTGTCGATGGGGATGAATGAAAATCATTAGGATCAAAACAGGTTAATGAGTAGGGTGAAATGAAACAAAAAAGGGAAAAAAAAGGGGTGAAAGCAAGGATCTTTGACACCGGGGGGGGAGACTGTAAAAACCTTGGGGATCAGAGGACATGAAGGGGAAAATCAGAGTGGGAACCAATCAAAAAAAAGTTTGAAATTCTAAAATTTTTTGAGTAGAAGGTTGGAAGAAAAAATAACCCCTACTGAAAAAAAAATAATCCCTATTTAATAATATTGTTCACTATTTAAAGGTTTTTTAAAAAAATTTTCAGGAACCCAAATTTTTTTTCAAAAAAAAAGTATTAGTTACTATTTAAAACATTAGCTTTTCGCCAGTAAAAGTTCCGTAAAAATTGATCCAGCCATTTGGGGTTAGTGGGAACAAACAGGGGGCAGCAAAGACAAAAATTTTAAAAATTGATTTTTTCATATAAGTACCATATATCCTTTTAAATGCATTTAGTAAAAAGCTGTTAATTTAAAATTACAAACACTTCATTTTTATTTATATGTATACATGTGAATATTGCCATAAGCAAAATTGATGCATGATGCCAAGTGACAAATTATCTGATCAACATTGATCAGCATCTGGTTCGTTTTCTGAAAATGATGAGAACATGGTATTTGCTGTGATGAAGGAGAAAGAGCAATAATCTTCTTTTTTCAACGAAAGAAAATGCCATAGAAATGTGTGTATACGTATAAAATCTTTAAAATTCTATATGAAGAACAGCTTTTCAGAAGGAAAGTTAAACCATGATGCAACACAACTAAAAATTGCATTAACTCTGAATTTTAAAGAGCAAAGGAAAATTACTTTGCGGTGTATTTCAAAATTTCTGTGAAGATCTTGATGAAAAAAGTTAACTATCTTTCCACGATAACAAAAGCTGAGTACGTATCGGTTTTAAAATCTCTGAGTTCAAAAAAGCAACATGAAGAAAACAAGCCCAAAATCTGGATAATAACTGTTGTTGACATAAAATGGAAGATAGTTTTTTTAAAAAAAATATTGCCAATCCAATAATAACTTAATTTAGTATTATTTTCTTTTTGTTATAATGCTAGCAAGGAGTTTTTCTTATTTATTGTTATAATAAGTGAGATTATATAAAATTCGCAGATGAACAAAGACAAACAATAAAGTTTTTTCTGTAACAGAAAGAAACTTCGTAAAAGATTATTTATTTTTTAAATACAATTATAAAAGCAAGCAAGAAGTGTAGGTAACTTCATTGTCAAAAAAATGCACTGATATTTAGGCTGATGAATAAGTAATTATTATCAGTACTTGTGTACTGACGTCACCGTAGCAAAATTGGGGCTTCACGAATCGCTCCATTTTCCGCCCAAATCTGGCTGATTGGTTTTTCATATAAAATAAGTTAGATTCTTCTTTTTGATTTGATATCAAGATATAATTCACGTGGCACCAATTTTGCTGCGGTGACGCTAATACATAAGTTTCTTATAATCTAAGCTTTTGTTTACAAAAAAAAGCTTCAAAAAATATTTTTTGGTTTAAAAACTAACTTTTGTGTCACGGTATCACATAATCAGTGTAAAATACAATTATAAGCAAGAAAATTATTGTTTAGAAAAGAAACAGAAATAAAACTGTGACACACTAAAATAGAAATTATAAAAATTTAAAATAAAAGGTTATCTGTGAAACGAAAAAATTTAGCACTAATTTTGATGAAATTACCCGTTCTGAAAAACACAATACTCTCAGAAATTGTTAAATATGGAAAACTAAAACAGAAATTAAAAAACAACAACTATATATGAAGTAACCTTACATGTAATAGATATGGCATTAATTCAACCCCAAATTAACCTTAAATAAATAAAGGTCTGATTTTGATTAAATTACCATAAACAAGTGCCACCACAGCCAAATTGGAGCTATGCGAATCATGCTATTTCTCATCAAAATTTAACTAATTTTTTTTCATATAAAACATGTCAGAATCTCTGTTGTTTGATATCAAGGAATGATTCGCATGGCGCCAATTGGGCTGTGTGAACGCTAATACGCACGTTCCAAAAATTCTAACTTAAATCACGATATTGGCAATCTGATAATCTCAATTATTTTGAATTGAGTGCCATTTATATATTATCGCAACCTATTGATGATATTATATGAAACGAAAAATACCTGGTTGCTAATCAGTGGGTAGGACACATATAAAATCCAGATTGCCAATTTGGCGAGTTATTAATAAAGTTGGTGATTGTTGCAAAAAAAAAAATACGTAAGTACCTTTTCTCTGTGATACAGACTAGATATTTGTTGTTTTGCTGTATAGATGAAATATGGAATTTGTCGATGAAGGAAGAAAAATAATAAACTTTTTCGGTACTTACATATCATCGCATTAATAAACAACGTTCAAAATAACTCTTCAAGTTGGGAACTACATTTTCGTATATGCTGAATTGGCAATTATGTGTTTCGTTTCATGTACTATCGCCAATAGTTTGCGATAATATGTATGTACCTCTTTTTCTTTCGCAATGAAAGGAAATATCATAACAGCTTTTTTAGTCCAACTTCATACTATTTCGAGGGAAGTAGGCGAGGCGTATCGCTAAAGAGTACTCACATTTGGGTGATTATTTAGTTCTAAGCTTTACTTTGGGGCCGACGATCATCTTTGTTGTGATAACAACATCATATGAATTGTAGCCCAAGCACAACCGTAGATTGCTAATACCTATAGCACAGCTGCGAGAATAAGTAAAGGCAACTGCAAACCCAACGTCCTTTCAATTGTTTATAACAAAAATACGTACAAATGTTTATGCATTGTTGACTCTTTAAAAATAACATAAAATTAATAAACAACATGGGTGAAGCACACATTTTTTAGATACAATAAAAAGTTTAAAGAGTGTAATAAGGTTTTCTTGATGCTTATAGTACCGCTAAGATTAATCAGCAGCATAAAACGAAATATAACATTTTACAGAAAATAAATACCTCTAAACAACCTTTCATCCCCACTCCATTGGATCAATAAATAAGTACCAAGCTTGCTTGGGGACTTAAACACTGGGGGTCTCGCATCAGACCGACAACCTGATCGGACATCTGCTCCGCCCAATGGCCTCAGTGGACACCTCAGTGCCCAATGCCCACATAGTAATGGGATAGGCATAAAAAGGCCCTGGTCCGCATGGGCTGTTGCGCCACTGAGTTTGAGTTTAAATACCTTTAAAAGTGGCCAACATAATAAAAATGGTAGTTTTAATAACATTAGGCCTTGCAGGATGGGTGAGTGTAGGGTTTTATGGCGCAAGAGCCAATTTTGGCTATGCTTCGCCAAACATTTGTTAAAAAAAAACTCAAAATGTTTTATAAAATATTTAAAAATAATGACAATACAGTTTTAAAAAGTTAAAATTTCAAATCTCATAAAATCGTTTTCAAGTAATTAAAGAAAAAATTTGGTGGGGATTCCCCCACCAATTCAGACTATATCTTAAAATAAAAGCATAGAAAAAGACGAATGGAACATGTTAGTTTAAAACAAAGTTAGACAATACAAGTTATTAAAAAATTAGCTTTTATTTTTCCTGAATTGGGTTGGAGTTAACGTGCGTAAATAATTGTCAGGATTGTTTATAAAACCTTTTTTATGTGCGAATTTATGCGTAGGATCTGGCTCAAGTTCCTCCTCCAAGTCATACATAAGCATGTCTTCGTCATCAGTAGTATATTCCGTAGGTGCTGACTTTCTGGGTTTATGTGGAGCCATTTTTATTTCAATTTCTGGTTTCTGTACTTTTGGGCGCTTTCTTCTATTTTTTGAATTCTGTTTAAAATTCTGTGGGATTTTAGATGTATTAGAAATTTCGCTATTGGGTGTAGTAGTTTCAGACTCTGATAAAGGAACTGATGGTTGAACTTTAGTTGAAAGTGCGGCAAATTTATTAGAAGTTGTAGGAACTGGGTTCGGTTTAGTTGATAAAGATGAGGCAGAGGTATTCAGGCTATTGTTTGGGGCAGATGCAGAAATGGGTTCAGGTAACCGAGATTTTGTGGTTCGTTTTATTGAAGATGCGGAAGGCAAGAGGTTTACTTGAGTGGTAGACGACGAAGTGGAAACTGAAGGAATTGAAGGAGATGTATTTGGTTGAGGTATGGATGATAGAGGTGGAAGTAATTGTAAAGGTGGGCACTTGATTTTAGTAATATTTTCTTGTTAGATGGGCATTTGTTCCATTACACAATCAACATGCATTATTACAAACCATAAAATTATATAAGGAATATAATCATAAACAAAAATTATACAGATACATAAATTTAATGTGGTGGTTAGGCTTTAGTATCTCTCATTCATGCTGGTGGGTTACAGTCCATCTGATGTTGATATCACGACACAGAAGGTGGTTGTCGCCAAAGTAAGCCAAGCTTAGAACTAAATCCGTGCCTGAATAGCAGTACACTTTAAAAGTAGATCTTGTCCACTTCTCTTCGTATGGAATAACCATTTAGACTAAAATTACATCCTTTTTGTTTAAAATTACGGAAAAAGGATAAAATACGTACAATATCAAACGATTCCCATTGTAAGGCATCGGAAATCTATTCTAAGCAATTTTATGTTGTCAAATCGAAAAATGAAATTTAGAAAAACCCTTCTTTATACCGATTTCTTCGAAAACCAAATGTAATTCCATCACAAAGAATTAAGAAAACGAATAAATATAACCATTTTTAATATATTTACAGTAAAATGTGCTAAAATGTCCAAAAAACTGCTCGAAACATTAGTTTTCACAGAGTTCAGACTCGACACATCTGATGACGTCATATATGACATCTTAGCTAAAAAATCACTTAAAAATTGAATTTTAAAAAATTCTAAGACAAAATTTGAAAAAAAGTCATCGAGGTTAATAGAATAATGACCTACAGTTTCTATGTGCCAAGTTTCACAATTCTGGGATGCTTAATTTGGCAGGAATAGCTGAAACACACACAAACTATTTCTTTATTAGTGTAGATTGAGTGAAGCCAAAGTAGAAGAGATTTCCAGAGAGAAGAATTTGGTGGAGCATTGTAAAAAAAAAAAAAACTAAAAAAAATCTTTGCGATTAAAACCTCCTCGGAATATAACATCTCGTCAAATCTAAATGATCAAAAAAAATCATATTTTTATTAGTTAAATTTTCTCTCTCCAAGTACTGTGAAATGACAAATATGCAAATAATTTCATCCGTTGTTGTTTTCACTTGTATTATTCTATTGATATCGTTCAAAGCATTCGATTGTCTCAATCTAGAAGCTGTCAAAATTTAGGAGCTGGATTTTGCCTTTTAAACCACCGTAACACTACATAATTACATTACAAACATTCAAATGCCTTTTGGTTCTCATTAAAACTGGAACAGTGTCGAAATCTGTCTGCCGTCTGTTTTCCCTCCCTTCTCCGCGGCTGCAGAGTTTTGGCTGTTAATGAGCTTTCCCTCCTGCGCTGTTTCATTCTTGTCCACCCTTTCCCCATGGACGTTACTCTTGGTTTCATTTCGGCCGGCAGATTCCTCTGCACTGCCTCCCTAAGAGAAGCCATTTCTGATATTGATCTTCTTTTGTCACCCTTCTCCGGGTTACTGGGCACAAGCGACCTCCCCTTCATCTAATTTTCGTTACGCCCACACACACTCGAGAGTGAGAGACAGTGAAGGAAGGTATGCGGCCTGTAGCGAGTTACCCTATTACTGAGTGTTCTAATTAGCGTATGATATTAATATATTTAAAAGTGTGCAATAAAGTCCTGTTATATCTGTAAAGAAGGTGAAAGTCAATGATTTTGAGTTATTCCATCCTGACCTAAGAATGAAATCACTGCGTATGTGTGCCGGATTCGAGTACACACACATGTATAACAATTTAAAACAACTGCAGTTGATGCTCATTAAATTAAATCTACATTCCAAGGCATTAATTGCTTGTTGAGATGCAAAATAAAGCTATATATTGAATTTGAATTTAGGATTTACTCCAGATCAGTTGGTGCTTCATTATCAAAATTAATATGTCTTAGTCGAACTCTGAGATGTGGCTGTGTCACCACAAAGTAAGCAGGGATATCAATCTCATCTGCCAGTTATCTTACGTAATAGAACATTTTTCACACATTAAAAAGCCCCGTCCAATAAATATCTTTTCAATTTTTCTAAGGGTACCATACTGCAGATGATAGATTGCAGTCCTTTCTCTACAATAGTTTGCTATTTGGATTGATGGAATTTAAAATTTTACACTAAATAATAATGGATAGTAGGAATTTGAATTGTTTAATAATCCAGATACATCATCTCTTAAAGAGCTGTCAATTTCAGTATTATTATAGATACTAAAAAAGCATCATAAATTTATTCCAGTTGATTCCTTAAGGGTTTTATTTCTTTTTTCGATTTTCCCAAAGAGTTCCACTTAGTGGCCTTAAAGGTATAAAGTTTTTTTTTTATATATTTTAATATAATGCGACATTTTAAAAAGTTCATGAAAAAAAAATATTTCTGAATCATAATACAAAAAGTACATTTTTCAAAAAATGCTTTTGCTACGTTTTTAATGATCAAATTTAAAAACTGGATATTGTTCGTAGATTTGAAGTCATTATTCTAAATTGTTAATCTGATTTATAGCCCCTCATATTGACTCCGTTACTGTAGGCTTGCTCCCGCTAATCTATCAAATTTAGTCCTAATTTTTTTTAACTTCCTTAACTATTAAATTTAAAGTTCTTTTCCAGTCAGTCTTTCATTTAGAAGAAAACCAAACATACTTTTATTAATATTTTGACAGTAAGTTCATTAAAAAAAGATTTATAAATAGATAAAACCCCTATTTCACCAAAAAATGTCTTATTGCCATCAAAAGTGCAATCTAAAATTATTGAATAATTTTTGGCTGGTTTAATATTATGAATAAAATGTGTAATTTATTATTATCACGTGAAAGATAAACGATCTCGTTCTGAATACTTTTCCCTAGGTAATGTACTTTAACTTGACACTTTTTTAGCTTTTTTCGGATATACCTTTGCATTATTGGATCAAAATTTTTTAATGAATTCTTTGTAAAAAACTACCATTATTGGAAAGTAATGTTTGTCACTCTTACCCAAAAGTGCTAAGCATTTTTGTGCATGCATTTTTAATGTTTCCACAAAGAATAGAAGTACCTGGCACTATGATGTCTGCGAGTCATTGTCAATTGTTTTAAAATATTATATTCGCTGACTTAATTTTTTCCGAGACTTTTGGCTTTGACGGTTGTTTTGCGATGTTTCGTATTTTTCTAAGGTTTCAACTAGGTGCTTCCACAACTTTTAAAACCTTCTGTAGAAAGAGAACTAAAAGCATAGCCAAACAGTTTGCTTCAAAAACATACTGTGGGTGAGTGAGTGAACCTTAACATCAAACTGTTCAGCTACAAGAAGGCTTTCGGCGACGGGCCTCGTAATTTCGAGCCATGGTGACGAGTGACGAGGACGAACGACACCTGACTTGGCAACTCCCCCTACCACACCACAGGAAATGTACACTGTGGGAGAGACTAACCAAGTGCTTTCCAACCTTTTTACAGCCGTGGACCGTTGCACGTTGGATAATTTTACCGCAGTCCCCTGAGAGTGGGATGTTACATTTTTTATTGTTTTGATTTAATAGTTTTAATTTGATTTTGTATTTAAATGTGTTTTCTTAATAAAATACAGTTATTCTCAAAAATGACTATTAAGGTATCCGACTACGTTCGGAACCGTGATTTTGCAAAAGCGTATAAATAGACAATATTTATGATATTTAGTGTCAATTAGATTAGAAAATGTATATAAAATTGTTTTAAGAATAGTATTATAATAAAAAATTAAAGTACAATATTTTGACAAACAATGAACATAGAATGACCCATTTTCAAAATAGTCTCCTTTTGTGAAAAATGCTTCTATTATAATAATATTTTGCCTGCATATAGCTCAGACCTTTGTACAGAGGCTCAACTAGAATGTTTGAAATATATAACTTAGAAGTGGGTTTATTCATGTTTTACGGCACAACAGAGGGGAGAAATTTAAATAAAAAAACGCCGATAATTATTTCAATGGGTTGTAATTCTGAAAATAATGTGATTTTTTTAAAAATCATAGTTGAACCTCTGTACAGAGGTTTGAGCTACATACAGAAAAAATATTACTATTATAGAAGCATTTTTCAGAAAAGGAGAACATTTTGAAAAAAAGTTATTCTAAGTTAATTTTCTGCCGAGGTATTGTATTTAAAAAATTTTTTTCTCTAAAAATGTCCTTAAAACAATTTTATACATATATTCTAGTCTAACTGACACTAAATATCATGAAAATTGTTCATTTATACGCTTTTTTAAAATCACGGTTACGAACGTAGACGAATACCTTGTGACTTTCCTGGAATGTCACACAATTCCGAGAAAAATACACCACAGTAAATAAAATTTAAAAAAATTAATGTTTCTTGGGCAATCCGGTATCATTTGAAATTCGGGTAGGCTTACATCAGGTAATTTAACGAAACTAGATTTTGAATTGTCAATATTACTTAAAGTAGTACTACAAATAGATTCATTTTTAGAAATAGCAACATGCTTTAATAATAAAGTTTGTAAGCCTACCTTTATTCCTTCCAGATTTTTTTCCATTTCTTCAAAAGTCAATTCCAAATTTGGTAACTGTTTCTCTTCTACTACCTCATAATATTCCATTTTCAATGATTGCATTTTCTCGAAAACATTTCCGAAATATTATCTATTTTACTTTGAATAAACAATCTTCTTGAATCTGAAGCTTTATTCTTTAAAAAGGATTGCAATTTTGTGAATTTAGCTTTACAATTGCCACGACAACAATTTAGAACATTTTTTTTTAATTCTACGCAAGGTTTCTCCGCGCTCTGGGGGAACACAATGTTGGGTTATTAATTTAAATGGACTGTACTTGAAATTATTATTTAGAAATATCCAAACTTTATTAATGCTAATTCCGATATGAAGTCTTTCGAACGATCTGAAATATTTTTACACAAGTCGATACAAAATACATTGCTGCGGCAACCCTATGCATTGACATTATTTGTTTACAATTAACAATTCTAAAATTCGCCAAGATATGGTACCAACATGCCAAAGTTTACATATGCATTAACACAAGCTTTAAATAAATGTTATACAAATTAGTACCTTAATGAGATGTATTTTTAAAAATTTGAAATAAAAGGAAAATAAAAAAATTTAATTGAAAAAATTTAAATATGGCATAAATTAATATATCAAATTAATAAGAAAATTTTGTATTCACAGACATTTATTGAAAATAATCTGTAACATTGATTATTTTGAAAGCCTATGCATTGTGATACCCTAAACTAGAATTTTAATTTCTTATTTAAGTCCAAAGGAAAAGCGTGCCCCTACGATGGGCAATCGCTTTAGTGTATGTTAAATTTTATCTCATAATTCGAAGCGCCGAACAGATCAGCGTTACACTTTTTTCTCTATTAGGTTTATTTCCTCTTTTGAAATTACTTCGATTAATTAGTCTCTCAATATATTTGATATCTTTAAAGAGAAACACAAGCCTGTCTTTCAAATCTTAAAATGCAACTAACAAAGAAAATTTTCATTTTTTCTTCTTCCTTATTTGAAACTTGTTTCAGCGTCTATTAAACGGAAAGTTAACTTAACAAGAAGATGAGGATACACATAAGATTCCTGCAATAAAAAGACCGGCAACAACATACACTGCTGTTTGTAAGAAATGCAACACCATGAAGGAATCATCGGAAGTAAATGAACTTTGCAGCAAATATCAATTATAGGATGTTACTTAAAATAGTAAAGTTTCAGAGCCACCACGCATGCGTTGTGTGCGCAGCACCCTCTGAACTGATGCTGAATGCATATAGAGGACCGTAGCGGGACGTTGAGAATAGTTAATAATTATGTGTTAGTGGCGAACGTTTAATTAGACTCAATTATGCCTCTACGGCGAAATAAAAAGAAATTCAAACAACTTACAGAATTTGAACGGGAGTTAATTATCGGATTTCTAGAAGGAGGAATTTTTCTATAGCGCAATAGGAGCTCGTGTGCAGTGGAACAGTACAGTTCCTCAGTCATGCGAGTTTAGAAGCAGTGGACCGACGAGCACCAAGCAACTTGAAAAACGAGCAGTGGACGACGGAAGGAGATGTCAGCGTGCGATGATAAACACCTGCTCCACATGGCGGTGAATGACCTTGCAGCTTCCTCCAGGCAGTTGGCTGCACATTGGTATACTGCTACAGGTGTTCTAATGTCTTCTTCATCAATCCGTCGACGTCTGCTGCAACGTGTATTGCGTTCCAGGAACCTTTAAACAGGTTCCCCCTCACGGCAAACCATCGATGGCTGCGCCTGAATGAGCTCATTAGTACAGAGCCTGGCAAGCTGATTAGCACCAAGTTGTCTTTTCAGATGAATCACGCTACAATTTGTGAGACCATGATGGTCGCATTCGTGTTAGACGATATGCCGGTGAACGCTGCCTTCCAGAGTACGTTATCGAACGACATATTGGCATAACACCCGGAGTTAAGGTTTTTAGGAATGATTTCTTGTCATGGATGATCCGATTTGCTACGAATGGAGGGTAATCTCAATAGCAACAGGTACGTCCGTGAAGTGCTACAGCCATAAGTCGTTCCCTTCCTTCCAGACATTCCTTGAAATATCTCTCAGCAGGATAATGCACGTCCACATGTTGAAAGATTGTTTGAGACTTCTGTTCAGCACAACACATGCAACTTCATTCTTTGCCTGCTTATTCGCCGGATATGTCACCTATTGAGCACGTGTGGAATATGGTTGGCCTGCGTCTCACTCGTGATCTACGTCCTGCAACTTCAAAAGACGAATTTGCTGCGCATACAAGCAATATGGAATTCTCTTCCACAAGCAGACATTCAAAATCTGTTTGTCTCCATGCCACGTCACATTGCAGGGCTTATTTCAGCGCGGGGTGGCTACACCAAGTACTGATTTTGGGCACTTAAGGTATCCGACTACGTTCGGAACCGTGATTTTGAAAAGTGCATAAATAAAAAATTCTCATGATATTTAGTGTCACTTAGATTAGAAAATACGTATAAAATTGTTTTAAGGACACATTTTGACAAAAAACAAACAAACATTTAAATACAATACTTTGGCAAAAAATGAGCTTCACATAATCTTTTTTCAAAATGTTCTCATTTTGTGAAAAATGCTTCTATTATGATAATATTTTGCCTGTATATAGCTCAGACCTCTCTACAGAGGCTCAACTAGAATTTTTGAAATGTATAACTTAGAAATGGGTTTATTCATATTTTACGCCAACAGAGGGAAGCAATTTACAGAAAAAGACGCCAATAATTATTTCAATTGGTGGTAACTCTGAAAATAATGTGAGTTTTTCAAAAATTCTAGTTG
>BMAV01013177.1:29436-47354 GCA_019973955.1 Trichonephila inaurata madagascariensis
GACGGAACCAAGCAACTGTAATGTGGATATGAGACCACTGGATGCAGGAGGGTACGACGGACCGACGTGGTGGATCGCATCCACCTCAGTGCACCACTTTACGTGAAAACAGGCAAATTGCGCGCATGGTAGTGAAGGATCGCTCAGTCACATGACGAACCACAGCACAGTACATTGAGTGTGTAACGCATCATTCAGTGTCTGCGCGTACCATTCGACGCTGTTTACAGCAGAGTGGTCTGTCCGCAAGACGTCCATTGCTTGGCCTACCCTTGATGCACAACCACAGACGTCTCCGCCGCCAATGGTAAAATTAAAGAAGGATGTGGGCGTCAGAATGGAATGAAGTTGTCTTTACTGACGAGTCACGCATCTGTCTGCAACACCACGATGGTCGGATTCGAGTCTGGAGACACCGTGGAGAGAGGATCCTGAACAGCTGCGTTATGCACCACCACATTTCTCCTGCACCGGGTATTATGGTATGGGGAGGTATTGGATATCACTCCCGCACTCCTCTAATACGCATTGCCGGTACTTTAAACAGCCATCGCTACATCTCCGAGGTGTTGGAGCCAGTTGTCCTTCTTTACCTTCAGGGCTTGGCCACAGCCATATTTCAACAGGATAATGCGCGATCACACGTGGCACGCATTGTCCAAAGGTTCTTCGTCAATCACCAGATTGAATTGCTTCCCTGGCCGGCTCGCTCTCCGGATCTTTCGCCAATAGAAAACACGTGGTCCATGGGTGCTCAACGATTGACCAAGAGTACACCCCCAGCTGCCACACCAGATCAACTTTGGCAACATGTGGAAGCTACTTGGTCTTCTGTACCCCAAGAACACATCCAAAGTCTGTTTGAATCAATGCCGAGGCGTGTGGCAGCGGTGATTTCCAACAATGGTGGCTACTCTGGCTACTGATCCTGGCAGGAACCGCACTTCACAGAAGTCTATAAATTTAATCATTTAATACTTGGTCAACATGTTATCTACAAAATAAATTTTGTTGTGCTATCTCTTGTCTTTCTTGGTGTTGCATTTACAGTGGCCAGCAATGTATTTCTGTAGTTTGTCTATTTATGCATCTTCCAATCAATTACGGCCCCCTAGAGTTAGTTTTTCTTAAAGCTTCTTACCTTTTATTTTTGATTTTAATGCCCCAAGTCGATTCCCCATCCTTTTCTCAACGTGACAATGCAGTGGCGTCACGGAGAAAATTAGGGCCCCTCTGCAAAGTTAGTCCAAAGCCGGATATTGTAAAGCTTAACTTGGCGTCAGTCAGGCTTTGGACCCTGTAGAATCCTGGGCCCTCAGCAGTGCGGATGTTGCACATTAAACCACTGTGACCAACACTTCTAATTTTTAAATGTTAACACATTTACAAGGTTTAGATTCTAAAAATATTTTGTATGCCTTAGAAGCTCCTTCTCCCAAATATTGTGTTTATCGTAAGTTATGCAATGCCTCCGAGTGATGGAAGAATGTACCTTCGACTTCTATTCCTCCACTATTTAAAAAGTAATTTGCCGAACACTCATTGTTATGTGCATTGTCGTTAAAATTACATGAGCACTTTCCCGTTAGTGACCATAACAATGACACTTAAAAAAATATTCCCCCTTTTTTTGCCAGGTACCCCCATCGATAGCCACCGATACATTTGGGCTTCACTTATTAACACCAGAAAGACTGAAACTTAGTATGTACCTAGATTGCCCAAAAGCAGTCAAAATAACTGCATTGTGAAAGAATGATTAATGTGTAAAAAATTAGTTTAAAACTAACTTTTAATATTTTTTTATATTATTTAGTCATATAATAAGTTATTAGTAAAGATTTACAATAAAAAAATTACTTCACTTGGAAAAAAAAATATTCTAAAAAATTCTAAGAAAATGTGCATTATATATTTAATTGTTTTTCTAATGGAAATTGAAAAACAGTGTGTCAAAATGACTTTCTTTTGTAATCTAGTGTTACATTATACTGTTTCGGCAGCATCTAATGTCATACACACATCATTGGCTACACTCACTGTTGCGTTACTTAATGCATGCATAGACTCGTAAAACCTCTTTGGTGTAGGTGGTAAATTTCTAACTCCGCAAAATATTTTCGCTGCTGCTTCTCCTTTTCCAATAGTCCTCATAGCATATAGAAGCCTAATGTTCCATTCATAAAATTTTGTATCGTTTTGATTAACTACTGTTTCAGTAAACCCCTGGTATTAAAAAAAGTTTAAATAAGATTACAAATGTTACAAAGCATTTACAATTCTAGCCAAGACCTGGATTTTGCGACGAAAGTTTATGCGAATACCTTTCTTTAACATTATATATAATACGTGTTGCTTTAAAGCACTAGAAAACAGTGTAATGTCAATTATTTTACTAACCCTTTCAGATGAATCTAAAAAAGAAACATACTCTTCATTAAACATAACTAACTTTTCTTTTGATGCTGAATTATTCATGATTAAATATATTGAATGTTCTGCAACACATTTATTTCCTCACAGGTTTGGGTTTAAGTACCTTTTTTTCCCAAACTTTCGTCTTCTAAACGTTTTATTACTAAACCGAGGAAAATTAATAAATTGTTTCTGATGGAGAAAATGATTCCAATGGAAGAAATTTGTTGTATTTAATGAAGTAAAAAGCAGCACGGGAGTTGTCAGAAAGTTAACAAACAGCAACAAGTATACACATCACTTCTTTATTGAATAAGTTGCTGATCAAAATAATTTAGTTTAAACAATATAAAATATTTTATAAGGCTGAAAAATAGCATGTTATTTTGATCTAAATTGAAAGGGGCGTGGCAATCAGCTGATTCAGGGTTTGACAGATGTAAACAAATGATTAAAAAAAAAACTTCTAATTCAGCTAGAACAAAACATAAACTGCATTAGAAAGAGAAAGAGTGGTATTTCATTTTCTATGAAAATGGAAAAATCCATTTTTTGTTCTGTTTTTGTGAAGTGACCCTCTGAATAAGTATAACTTTAGTACATATAATAATATATCTATAAAATAATAAAAATCAATAAAAATATTTATTATACTTTATTTTGATAAAGCACCAGGAAATTTTGCCTTCATATGTAAATACTATTATATTTTAAAGATCTACAAATATTTTGATAATAATACAGCTTTTTCTAAGCCATCAAATTCTGAAAGAAAAATAAATAATCGCATTTTGGTTTTTCATAAACAATTAAAAAAATTAGTAATAATTTTACATTTCTACATGAATTTCTTTTACTCCTAAATTCCATGAAAAATCAGGCAAAATTGTAACTCTGTCCTATTGATTTTAATACATATATCAGCCAATAAGGTAAAATTCTACATGAAATATAACAAGATACAATAAAAATATATAATATACCCATCGAAACTTAAAAATAGCGAAGAGCTTATTGAACAAATGAAAGAAAGAAAAGAAATATGTCTTTAGTCCATAATTTAGATTTTAAAGAGATCTTTCACTCTATTTTAATATTATAATACTGATGATTCGATAAAAATACTATTAAAATTACATCAAGATAATTTATTTAAAAATATAAATTATGATAGATTTAGTACTCTCAATAGATTTGTATTAAGAGTTATATAAATTACTAGCCGTTACCCACCCGCTTTACTGGGTATTTCTTGATGTTATATAATTATATACTGTTTACATCTATATAAATTATTGATATGTAGCGTTAAAAAAGAATTCGATTGCATAGAAAAATATATTTATAGCTGTAACTCTCGTCTCTTGATATAAAAAGAACAGAAATTATAACTTCTCATTTCTAATAATATCTAAAACAGAAATAGAAAGATTTTTTGCGCTCACTTAATCAACTTTCACAATGGATCTCTACGCCATAAAATAAACATGAGTGCTAAATTTCAAATCTAAATCTAATAGAGCAAAAGCGGAATTTTTATTATCAATACGAACCCAGTTGAAAGCAATCTTTACGGATTTCAATTCAACAAAAGAAACATACAAACCAAATTTTACTGTCCTAGTAGTTCAAAAACAGGAATTTTGTCTATCAATACGCCCCAATAACTCCTCCGCTTCCCCCTGGATTTGATTTCCGTAAAATCCATTCTTAGTGGAACTCTTATTTAACTAAACAAACGTGCTCAACTAATTTCAAGTAAATGGGTTAAATTCAAAAACAGGAATTTTACTTTAACTATCCTTAACCCCCCCTCGCAACCCCACTCCTTTGAGGGTCGGTTTTCGCAAAACTCTTTGTTAAAGGAACTCTATTCCAAGAAAGTAACATACCTTCTCATTTTTAAGCAGGTAGTTCTAACAGTTGATAAGCGGAAATATTTATCTATTATGCCCCTTTATCCCTCTCAATGCCCATTGGGGTCAAATTTCCACAATCCTATTTTGTGGCGGATCTCTACTCTATGAAAGGAATCTGCTTATCAAATTTCAAGATTATACATCTAATAGTTTAAAAATGAAAATAATTAATGCCCTTTAGGAAGCGATTTCCATAAACCTCATCTTATAACGGATCTCTACTCAATAAATGGAATCTGCTTATTCAATTTCAAGTCTAATAGTTTTAAAAAGGAGATAATTACCTATAACGCCACTTAATTCTTCGCAACGCCACTTCGGGTTCAATTTTCACAAAACCCATTTTGTAGCGGAACTCTACTCTAGGAAAGGAAGCCGCTTACCAAATTTCAAGACTGTCCGTCAAATAATTTAAAAAAGGAAATAATTATCTATAACGCTCCTTAAACACCGCAACACCACTTGGAGGTTTATTTTTGTAAAAACCAATTTGCAGCAAACCTCTACTCCAGGAAATGAATTTGCGTACCAAATTTAGAAACTATACGTCTAATAGTTTAAAAATGCAATATTTATCTATTATGCCCCTTAAGTCCCCTCAACGCCACTTGTGATTCGATTTTCACATAACTCATTTTCTATCAAATCTCTACTCTATGAAAGGGGAATCTACTTACCAAATTTCAATACTGTACGCCTAATAGTTTAAAAATGGAAATAAATATGTAAAACGTCCATTTGGCCCCCGCAACGCAACTCAATTCGCAACGCAATTCAATTTTCTCAAAAATACATTTCATAATGAATCTCTAAGCCATGGGAGGTGTCTGTGTACCAAATTTTACGACTTTAAGTTCAATAGTTTAAAAATGAAAATAATTATGTGTAACGCCCCTTAGGCTCTCGCAGCGCCACTTGGAATTCGATTTTCATAAAACCCATTTTGTAGGGGATCTCTACTCTATGAAAGGAATCCGCTTTCAAAATTTCAAGACCGTACGTCTATTAGTTTAAAAATGGAAATAATTATGCATAACGCCCTTAAGCGCCCTCAATGCCCCTTGGAGGTAGATTTTTGTAAAAATCCTTTGGTAGGGGATCTCTACTCTATGAAAGGAATCTACTTACCAAATTTCAAGACTGTACATCTAATAGTTTAATAATGGAACTAATTATCTGTAACGCTCCTTAAACCTCCGTAACGCCTCTTCGGGTTCGATCTTTGCAAAGTCCATTCTTAGCGGAGGTCTACTCCTTGAAAGGAACCTGCCTACCGAATTTCAAGTCTGTAGGTTTAATAGTTCCAGAGATATTGTGATTAGTCAGTGAGTGAATCGCTTTTCTCTTTTTTATATATAGATAGACAACTACTGTGTCTAAATGTAGAGGGCGCTTGGAAAGAGCAGAAATTTAAGAATGAGGCGGTAATTACGTCCACACCCTCCAGAGCGGGAACGCGGGCAAACGACTTGTTGCAAGTTTCCCATATTTCTGATTAGTCTAATTAGCGTAAGTTATGTAATAAAGTCCAATTTTTTGTAAAGAGTGGGGAAGTGAATGATTTGAACAGTGGCTGAGTTATTTAATCCTCATCTAAACGTGAAATCATCAAGTATGAGAACCGGGTTCGAGCGAGGCTATAACACTATCATCAACGCAGATTAAAGGTTTGGCACAAGGTGTCTGAACTAGCAACTGTCAAGCTAATTTAAATTTACATGTAGATATATTATCATATTTGGCAAGCAAGACAATTTTGAACCAAACACCAGTTATTATCCTCAATTTAATACAAGCAAATTGTAACAACTGTGAAACAAATTTTCTTGTTATAGAAATTAAATTAAAAGATGAAGTTATAATTACTAGTATTTATGACAAAAGATGAATTTAAATTCAATATTATAAAAGTACCTCATTGAGAAAGTAAAGTACACATATTCCTATGTTCAGAAATAGTATTATTAATTATGTAGATACAACTCAAAAAACTTTGTTTAAAAAAAACAGGAAAAGATAATAAAATAAATACAAACATTTTAGTAAATACTGTTTAATTTAAAACACCCTAAAAATTTAATTAGCAGTTATTTGTATAAAGAAATTCTAAATATTAAGGATAAAGAAGGAAGCAAAATCTTCTTGACTCCTGCCTTTAAGAAGCAAATAAAGGCAAAGGTAGGTCTATTGACGATTTAGCGAGAGAACAATCTCTTCAATAGAGAGCAGAGATACGCAAGTAGCTATAACCGACCAGTTGAACGTTCCTTGATTCGTGTGACACCAAAATACACGAGTTATTGACTAACTCTGCAAATGGGATAATTGGCGGCTCACCGCATGAGGAAAGAAAAGTGCTCGCCATATATTTTGAAACCGAAGAACGCCTAGGACATGGATGGCGTACCAGTGGCATGCGTGTCATTGATGGCACGTGACACAATATTTTAGGCACGCCACCGATCAAAATGATTTACATTTTAGTTCAAAATAATAAAGTTCACTATGAAGTAATTCTCATGAAATATCTCATTCGTACTTTTGACGTTAAACTGCATGTTTTCAAAAACGATATTATTACAAAAAACTACAAATACTTCCCAAATTGGAAAATATTATCAAAGATATAGATATACATAAAAAACCAGACGAAGAAAAAATACAGAAGAATTTATTTCCGTAATATATTCTTCAATCAAAGAATTTTTAGTGAGATGTTCTTAGTTCAAATAATTATCGGAAACGCTCAAGCTTATTATATGTATCCTGATGAGATTTTATTTGATAAACTAAAATTTGTCCCAGCTTGACTGATTGGAAATTGAAGAATTTGAAATACAACTGATTGATTTTCATTATAGTTCAATACGGATTCAAAAATTTATTGAAACAAGGAAAAAGTTGAAATTGATATATGCCAGTATTGAAAGTTTGGAAACATGGAATTTGATTTCAGACACATATAACTGTTTAAAGAAGCTGACTCATCGTATTATAACAACATTTTTAATTACCTTTTCCTACAATTTAATTTCAGAGTTGAATAACATTACATATAAAGACTCATTTAGAAACAAACCGTTTTACATAGGAATTCAATTCAGCATGCATTCTACTGAAAGTAACATCTTCCAATCCTATTGTAAGTTATTTACCATCTAATCTACAACAACAGAAGTCCCACTAATGTTACTTTATATATATATATATAATATAAAGTAACATAAATAATTCATTTTATTACTTTCCCAATAATCACGTCAAAATTATTTGATGGCACGTCTACACCTCATTAAACATTTCTTTAGAAAAAATGGCACGTTGATCTATAAAGGTTCGCCACCTCTGGCGTAGGGGAAAGGACCCCTCTTGGCCACCAAGCGCCGAAACGGTTTGTGGAGGGGGGGAGGGAGATTTAACGAACGGAGTGGAAAGAAACAGCGCAGCTAGCGACCTTGACATAGAGGCAGAGGGAGGATATTTGAAGGATCTTAAGGGAGTGTCTTTTCGCTACAAATTAAACTACGAATGGAACAGAATGCTCGTCCGTCATTGAAAGAAGTCTTTTTGCAAGTTAAAAGTCAGACAGAGGAAATTATTTATTCATAGATAAACTTCTTTATCATATGGACAAAGTACTGGGACACCCTGTGACCCTACTCATACTCCCCAAGACCAGACGATGAAAAGTACTAGAATTAGCTCATGATTCAGTATTCGGGGCGCACTTGGGTATGAGAAAAACTGAAGAGAGAAATCGTTATTCCTTTTACTCGCCGGGGCTTTCCCAAGACGTTGAGGCATTTGGTAGGACCTGCAAAGATTATCAGTTGAAGAGTCCGGAAACTCGTTACGACAGAATACCTATGACACCCATCTCGAGACCAGACTTACCTTTCGAAGTTGTGAATGTCGATATTGTAGAACCAATGGAGCTCCGTTCCGAACGAAAATGTAAAGACATCTTGTGTTTGATGGATGGACATTCTCGATAGCCTGAAGCAGTTCCTTTGAGAAGTTTAACAGCAGGATCTACTTGAGATGCTCTACTGGTAATATTTGTGAGAACTGGTATCAAGAATGCGATTGCAAGTGATCAAGAGACCAACTTCATCCCTAGGCTTACACAAGAAATACACAGCAAATTAGGAGCTCATCCGAAGCTCTCTTGTCCCGGATATCCAGCAAGCAATGGCCTATTTGAAAGGTACGATAAAGTACTAAAACAGATGCTTCACCATGTGATAAGACCTAACCACAAAAATTGGGACAAATATATTTCATATCTTCTGTTTACCTATCGGGAAGTTCCGAACTGTACCATCGGTATTTTTCCTATCGAACTCATATAAGGAAGACAAGCAAAAGGTCCTCTGGTAGTGCTAAAATCATCATGGTCGGATGAGATCCCGTTACCTACAAATATAAGTCAATCTGTAATGGATTATCTACAAGAGCTAAAATTAAAGATGTAACAAGCCGTGGAGCAAGTGAAAATATTTATTAAGAGAAAAACAGACTTGTGCAGATTATTTTAACAGAAAAACTACAACAAAATCTTTTATACCTAGAGATCAAGTATATTTACTTATCCCTGACTCAAGCAACAAGTTATATGCTCGCTGGATAGGACGAGGAAAAGTAATCAAGCATATTCCACCTAGTCAAATTACCTGATGGGAGAAAAAGCATATTCACGGAAATAAAATCCGGAAATTCGAGGCGAGAGTTAATAACGTTGGAGTTATTTTTGATAATGAAGAAGAATTTGAAGAAGTTATTACCATCCCAGGTAAGGATTATTCGGTACCGTTGCGGAAGGTGGAAGCGAATCACGAGAGGAATCTATAGATCACTTAAATGAACTTCATAGAGAGAAAAATCAGGAAACACCTAAATGAGCATCACACATTGTGTTCACCGGTAAACTGAAAAAGGCAACGGTCGAAGAACACAAAATTCGTTTAATACCGAATATGGAGAGGAAGAAGCCTTATACATGCAGAATACCCGAAGCTTTAAAATCAGTGGACGAGCAAATAAAGTAGTTGTTAGACGCAGGATTGATAGAAGAGAGTAATGCAGATGTAGCTCATCCAGTTGTCTGCGTTTGTATGAAAGACGGGAGCATACGATTGTGTGTAGACTATAGAACTTTGAAAGCCGTCATCAAGCCAGATGATTTTCCCATGGAAAAAACCCGGTTGACCTCATCTACAGTGTAGATACTCATCTACAGTATAGATAAAGCCAACATCGCAAAGACTCTGGATCTAGTAAAATGATTTTGGGCAACTCCAGTGGAAGAACAGATCAAGGGTTACACGTCATGAAAGACACACGAAGCCCAATACCTATTAAAAGTCCTACCATTTGGACTCAAAAACGCTACAGCAACATTTCAAAGAATGATGAATAAAGCTTTAAAGGAATTTAGTGGGTTTTTTCAAGAGCATATATCGACGACATTGCAATTTTTTCACCCCACATTAAGACGCATTTGAAGCACCTTGAGTGTATATTTACAAAACTAGAAAGTATTGGGGCCTCAGTAAATTCTAGGAAATTCTCATTCGCAAGAACATTGATTAAGTATCTAGGACATATAGTTGGCTCGGGGAAGCACCAGTCCGATCCAGAAGAAGTAAAGGCAATTCAGAAACTTGAAATTCCCGGAACAAAAACCCAATTGAAAAGTTTTTTTTTTACTTGGATTATTAAACTATTAAAGAGATTACATCCCTAAGTATGCAGAAATCGCTCACACACTCACGGAGTTAACGAAGAAGAGAGCACCTGAAAATCTCGAGATTGCAGGGGAATACATCAAACCTTCTTCTGTGAACTGAAGGACAAGCTGTCAAAAACGTCGGAGTTGTGTACCCCGTCAATTGAAAAGCCCTTCCTCATCCATTCCGATGCTTCTCAAATAGGTGTAGGAGCTTGTTTGTCGCAAGAGCACGAGAGAAAACCGTTTCCCATTTGTTATGCGAGTCAAAAATTGACTCCAACACAAGAACACTGGCCTACCATTGAGAGGGAAGCTTAAGAAATAGTGTGTGCTCTGAAAAAGTTTGAGCCTTGGATTTGTGGTTCATGTATTAAGGTTATAAGTGACGACAACCCTTTGACTTCTGTAGTTGCGAATGCTCTTCAATCATCAAAATTACAGAGATGGACACTTGCCATCTAAAAGTACAAACTTCACATTGAACACTACCAAAGAGGTAAGCTTATTAATGCTGTCGCCTTATCCAGGCTACCAATTGAGAATTAATAAAATTGTTATAATTATTATTTTTTTTATCTTGTGTATGTATATTGAAAAGTAGCGCACACAGGAATTTTTCAAGGAGTTTTTCCAAGCAGGAGGAGGAATTTTTCCGGGGTTGAAAGTTCACCATTCTTGTATCACGCTATTTTTAATTTTGTCGATTTTCAGGAACAAAACACAGTAAAAAACTAATTATTGAATAAATAATTATCATTAATAAAATTAATCATTAATAACAAATATTTAATTAAATTTTACGTATTATATACTTAGAATTATAACCACTCGGAAAAAAATCAGGGGCTTTGGGGGGGGGGGGGCCGGACCCCCAGACCCCCCCTTGTGTGCGCCACTGATATTGAATCGTATTAATATTTATTTAAAGAAAAGTTTTCATTAGTTGCTAGGAAATTGTCTAACATTGAATATATATACATATACAGAGTGTTGGTTGCATGTATACTCTTAGAATTAATTTAATGATGCTATTCTTTTGAAACTTGATATTCATCGGAGAACGGTTTAGTTTGTTTATTTTCTAGTTCAATACGGAGAGAGTCAAGAATGGTTAGGAGAATATTTGTTTTATATTATGAATTGTATTTCTTCCCATTACTATTAGTGTTAGGAGAATATTTATATTTCATAAATTTTGTTTCTTCCCATTACTATTAGTTACTCAAATTTGATGTGAATTTTCCTATGTGTATTTCATGGTATGTAAACTGTATTTTCTTTAGCGTTTAACATTTTTATTTTTTATTTTTTGACAATTCTCGGCCATTTTTTTTAATGTAAATTTGCTGATTTTCTATTTATCCCTATGTTTAGTATAAAGTTTTAAGGTAGCACTTATTTTGCTGTTTGCCATTAGTTGTATTGCGATGTCTCTGTGTATGTAATAGTGTAACGTAAAAAAAGGGTTTCGCCACAGTAGTCAACTTTGATGTTTCAGATGTATGCTTAATTCGCAATTAATCACAATATTGGTGGCAACGCGTAGTGTCTGACTGCTTTTGGCTCACTTTTGGAGATAGATTATTTGAAAGTTGGCAAGATACCCGCATGTGTGGGGGTGGGGTTGCTATTTTGGAGGAAAAGGGCATTCGCGTTGCAAAGGAACGCACCGGAGAAAGAGGAGTTCCTTTGTTTGGGCACTGGACTTAAATTGCTGCCAAGAAAAGATAGTTATTGGTTTTGGTGTTTAGCCCGGGCTGGATAGTGCTTTTTTTGTTGTTGCTGTATTTAGAAAGATAGAATTCTGTTCTTCCGCCACGACGTGTTGTGTCGCTAAGTAAAAGAGAAAGTAATAAAAGACTCACCAACTCTACATACATTCTGTTCCTGGACCTCACGCTGATAGTTCAAAATCTTTGAGACAGCCAGATGCTCATTATCTTGTTCCATCAACACATTGTGCTGTATGCCAGAAAAATACAACGAAAAACTGCCTTGAGTGCGAAAAAAGATGGCATGAGAAATGTTTTCCTAACTACCACGGACAGTAAAAATAGCTTAGGACGTAAAAGAACAAATATATGTGGAACTTACCACTCTGACCATTCTTTAGATGGCGCGAGCGGCCTCTCAACGCGCTGTTTGAATATCCTCTGCTGAGAAGAAAAAAGGGAGCGACCGGAACTGTGGCCGAGTAGGGACCAATGATCCGTGGTACGCAAGAGAGTAACGGGCAGGTCACTCTCGTCACCTTAATTCCAAAAGAACCATCGTGAACTATGTGAAGATTAGTATCACACTGTAGCGAACTAGGGTTTTAAACCAGAGTGTTATAGCTGAGTGTAAGAAGATTTAATCTAAATGCCATTCAATGTCTTCACATTTTTTATGTCTTTGTGTAGTGAGTAGAACTGTATCAATTGTCCAACATTAAACGTTAGTTTAGCAAAAAAAAAAAATTGTCATCATTTTGAATATCCCTAGAACTGTGCTATAACCCTGCAGAAAATGGGCGCATGACCATGATGTGGACTGTTGATATTGCGACAAACGAGATGTGGACTGTGAGGGCTGTTAGTTAATACAGTGAAAAAAAAACTATTCAGGACTATTGCAACTGTTAGAACTGAACATTTGAACTGTGCTTGTGTGTGTGTATTTGTACTTGGTTTATTGGATACCAAACTCTGTGCCTGTGCTTATGGAGGGAGTTCCACAAAAAAAATGTAAGATACCTTTTAATATCCTACTATTGTAATAAGTAAAATTATTTTATAATATGTCGTATTTTGTAAAAGTACAGAAAGCAAGATTTAATGAATGTTCCCAAGGAAATTGGAAAACAAGTTTCTTCTAAAGAAACAATAATCCAACTAAAAACTAAATTTGAAAAATTCACAGCTTTTAAAGACGATCCCGAATTTGTAATGAATCTGCTAAATTAGTCCATTGAAGAGAGGCAGACAAAAAGCCGAACAGCAACTACAAGTGACTAACTCACTAGAGCTGAAAAGAATTAAACTACAACAAATTTAATGAGAAATTGAACTTCAAAAAACTAAAGCATAAGGGCAAGTAACACAGCAAAGTTCAAAGGGGGAAACTAATTGCTTAGAAAATTTAATCAAGAGTGTAAAAACACTGACTATATACAAACCCCATCGCAAGCTGAAAACTTTGGTCTTTTCTTTCAATCTCTAGAACGATCATTCAAAGTTAAAAAGGCCCAGATAACTTAAAATCTGAAATCCTCATTAATATTCTTAGTGAGGGGGCACATAACATTTTGCTTTATGTAAAACATGAAGAAATCAAAGATTATGAGTAAGTGAAATCGTTAATTTTAAGAGAGAGTTCCAGCCCTCTGCGCAAGAATGTTTACTCAACTTCAGAAAATCCAAAAGGCAAGCAGATGAAGCTCATGTACAATTCGTTACACTTTTAAGTACTGTGTTTCAATATTACCTAAAAATAGGAACGTTGTTGATTTTAAATCCATATTTAACTTAATAGTCCGTGATAAATTTTTAGTTTCTTTGACCCAGTAATGGCTTCATATATTATGCAAGCGGAACAAAGGATGACGCCAGAGGAATTAGGAAAAGCGTGCGATATATTTTTTTCATTTCGAAAAACAGATCACTAGATGAATGGTGTAACCCTAATAATTTTAAGAGTAGAAACGATATGTTTACAGTAAGAGCCGAACAAACGTAGGAAGTGCAAATAATTTCCAGGGACAGTTTCCAAAACAGAACCAAAGCATTAAATTAGACAAAACACTCTCGTGTTATGTCTGTGGTGGGCCGCATTTCGCTAGGAATTGTACGAAGAAAACGATGAAGTCAAAAATTAAAGATATAAGTACAGGGAATACCGTGAACCAAATTGAAACTTCTATTTCTAATAAAAATAACTATTTATTTAATGATTTGCAGAGTATGTAGATGTATTGTTGCTAATACCCCCACTAGTTTCTACTTTGGACTCTGGCGCGAATTCAGTAATTATGAATACAAAGTACTTATAAGAAAAAAGTGTGTGTACTTATGTACGAACGCAAGAAGTTATACTTCTTTGGCTTCACAAGATTAAAATCTTTCTAAAAATATTGAGCAGGGAAAGCTGGACCAAGGACGAAAGGCGATTACGAGCAGAGTTGAACGATATACTAACCTTAAGTGAAGTGGACCAGCCAAACCCGAGATAATTACGATTTAGATAAATTTAAACAACCCCGCACAGGGACAATCGGATCAGTAATATGGGGGGTTTCCGGCAGACTGTATCTGGAGATAAGATGAGCCGAATGTGACAACTGATACCTCATATTGAATGTCTCGGGGAGAAGAATCTTTCCTGAGAAAATTAAGAAATCCGCCTTAAGAACCCTCCAGTTACAGTCATTTTAAAATAACTAAAACATTTAAAACAAGTAAATAAATTAGAAGCAGGACACCCGGCAACTCGAAACTCGGCCTGGTTATGAGGAAACACACGAAGAATCCATTCAAACTGTTCAGAAGTCTGTAGTTGCAAATGGGGTGGCGCTAGTTCGGGAAAGAAAAACGAAACTATTTACCCCAGGAAGGGGGAACGATTGTGACGTAAATAGTCACGTACATCCCAACGATACACATGGTAGTCGGTGATCCCAAAGTTTCATCCTTCTATCTTTGTAATATCGTGACGTCATCAAAAGATCAAGCCACATAGGAATAACATGAGTATTCTAATTTTAGTGGTAATGCTTCCCCTAGGCCCACTCTCTGCACACGAATAATAACAGATGAAAGAGTGGACCTCCAAAAATCAAGTTCCAAGCTCATTTCCTTAGGGGGGGTGAAATTTTTTCCAGTTCCTATAGGATTAACATGGGAGCATGATATTATAGTTCTTAAGCCCTCCCCATGCCTACACAATGGGAATGAAGCAGATGACTGAATGTGTCTCGACGAGTAGAACACTTGGTTCAAATCTCAAGTCCGAGACTCGAACAAGAGCCAAGATATTGTGAATTTAAACAAATTTACAAAGTTTAAGACAGTTAAGAACTATAGAAGAAATAGCCCTATGAGCATGAAATTACAATAACTGGAAGAGCAGACAGAGAGCGATAGAATAATCCAGGTCCGAATGGACTGTGAGGCTCGGGTGCTGAGATATTGGCCAAAAAGCTGTAGAGGAGGGGGGAATGCGTCCCAAAAGATATGGTTTATAACAATAGTTATTATGATCCCCCAAATATCAGTCCCATAGCACCAAAAAAGTGGCATGTTAAAATATTAGACAATGGTGTGCGCGCGAGCATCGGTGTCGTGAAAGTATGCGCACACATCCGTGACGGTGCGTGCGCGCATCGAAAAAATTTACCGTCATCCTTTTTCCCAAACACGCAATAAGAAGTATAATTTCAAAAATGAAAATAGTTCATTCTCAAATCGTTTTAATCAGTTGTTTTGGCGAGAAGAGAATGGCGAACAGTTCAGAATTTACGATCTCATTGAAGGTTGGGGAAAATAAAGTATAATAGCTGCATGTGCGAGATCGAGGCAGCAATATTAGTAATCTTGAAAGTTTATAAGTTTTTAAAAAGTGAGTCAGATGATTTGCGGTCAACGGATACGTTACGCAATCAGGTGTGTAGAAAATAAAACAGAGGGGTTGGGGGAGGAAACCACGTTGAGGTGTCAGGAGGTATATAGTTAACTCTGAGAAATTTATGGATAGGTCTAGTTTGTTTTGGTTTAAGTTTTGGGAGACATTTGATGAATGTTTGTATGATATATAACACATTTCGAATAGTGGAATAAGGGATAAAGTCCAGACGTTAATAGAAGATTACATACCAAATAAAACAGAATCAACTGCTTTGTAAATGAAAATAACTCTGTCAGATGAAAAACCCATTTCTCAAAGGTCACGTAGGCTATCTTTGTTTGAAAAGCGAGAAGTAGAAAAATAAATAGATGATAGATGAGGAGGTAAATCAGAAGAGATGTTCCAATTTTTTTCTGCGGTTGTGGTGTGTAAAAATAAAGAGAGAACAAGCGGTTGTGTATAGATTACAGAAAATTAAACAAGAAAATAATTAAAGACAGATATCCACTTCCTCTAATTGAAGAGGCGTTAGATAAGTTTTAGGGAATGGGAAAATATTCACCTCACGATTTAAAAAAGCATTTTTTTTCATGTAGATGTTGAGGAAACTCGTAGAAGATATACCGCGTTTGTGACGGAGACACGCCAATATGAATTTCTAAATGTGCCATTTGGGTTATGTATTAGCAGTAACTATTTTCAAAGGGACATTAATTACGTGTTTAAAGAATTTTTAAGAGACGGTACATTAATCATTTATTTAGATGATATAATAATTCCGGCTACTGATGAAAAAGAAGCTTATGAAAAATTAGCTCGTGTGTTAGAAACCTTGTCTAGATACATCATTAAGCTAAACCTAAAAAAATGTCAGTTTTTGCAGAGAAAAACTAATTTTTAGGGCATGTGATCCAGAACGGTATAATTCAACCTTAGGCAGAAAAGACAGAGTCAGTTAGTAACTTCTCGGAACCTAAAAATGCTAAAGATGTTCAAAGTTTCCTTGGGCTAACAGGGTATTTTAGAAAGTATATTCCTTCATACACCATAATAGCCCGACCCCTTAGTGATTTATTAAGAGGTACACACACTCAAAACCTTTTGAATTTAGGCATGCACAAAAAATATCTTTTCAAAATTTAAAGAACGCTTTATCCGGTGAACCCGTGTTATATCTTTTTAAGGAAAATGCTAAGTTAAAACTACATATGGATGCATGCAAACTAGGGCTGGATGCTGTACTTTTGCAACAAGCTGAAGATGGACGCTTCTATCCTATCCATTACATGAGCAAAAATATTTCCGTTCAAGAAAAGAAACTGTGCAGTTATGAACTAGAAGTACTGGAGGTTATAGAGGCTGTGAAAAAACTTCGAAATTATATCTACTGGGAAGGAAATTCCGAATTCAAACGGATTGTGCAACATTTGCGAAAACACTCAACAAGAAGGAATTAACATCAAAGATTGTTAGATGGTTGAGTTTTCTAACAGATTTTGATTACGAGATAATCCATCGTCCTGAAAAACAGATGCAACATGTAGATGCATTAAGCAGACATCCCATTATGCTAGTAACTAGTGATGAATTAACGTACAAGATTGTGAACGCTCAAGAATCTGACGAATATATTAGGACTATTAAGAAGCTGTTGCAAGAAGGCAAAACTTCCGAGTTCATCTTAAATAATAATGTCTCTTACAAGATAAGTGACAATCAAGAATTGTTAGTAGTTCCAGAGATGATGCAAGTAGATGTGATAAAGAAAGCTCAGTCATTTGGACATTTTGCTGCCACAAAAACTGAAGAGTTGGTGAAAAGAGACTATTATTTTCTGAACATGAGAAAGTGTATCGAAAACGCAATAAAGAACTGTGTTGAATACACAGTAGTCAATAAGAAGATGGGAAAGGGAGAAGGGTTTTTAAACCCGATTCCTAAAGAAGATCTATTGTTGTCAACATATCACATAGACTTTGTGACATCTCTTCTTCTAACATAACTCCTACGTTTTTGACGGCCACGATTAATGGCAAAACTTTTCCAACCCAAATCCAAGAAGTAAAAACGAAGCAAAAATGCAAATAAGATAACCTTTAAAAGGATAGAAAGTTTAGTGAGCAAGGAAGGCAGTTTAGAGGAAGTTAGTTCGAAAAAGGTAGAAGTGTAATTAGACGGCCTACCCAGGAATCACGGAGACGCCCTCCCTCGCTAATCTATACAAGGTGCATACTATTGCACACGAGCCCATC
>BMAV01013177.1:52354-147042 GCA_019973955.1 Trichonephila inaurata madagascariensis
TCTGAGGTAAAGCGTGAGTTAGAGGGAAAAAGGGATAAATCTCAAGTCAAATCAATGTGAGAAACACACGGATAAGCCCGATAAGCGCAGATCACTACCTAGCTCTTTTTCCAGTAATAAGACAAGAATTAAAAGAAAGCGCCCAGATAGAGCACGAGACAAACGGTCGTATGGATCTTGGTTAAGTGGACCACAAAGAAAGTACCAGAAACGCGGACCCAATAAAATAAATAAAAGACCATTGTCATCAGATAATATTTCTATAAGTAGGAAGAAGAACCGAAAGGAAGTGGTTCAAGATAGAGAGAACTACTACTTGAGACCACGCAAGAAAAAGGATCAGGAGTCCCGACCGGCCAATGGAGTAAAGTCAAGCTAAGCTGGGAAAAGCCGAAGAGAAAACTACAGACCCTACATCAGGCAACATACGGGATCAAAGAGCACCCGAGGAATGAGAAGAGGAGCGAACAGTGATAGCCTAGTAGGAGACATGCTATAAAAATCTGGTTGTATTGTTTCCTTTTTATGTTCTTTCCAACAAGTGGTCGGAAGAATTATTGCAAAGAAGGAAGTCTCGGACGGTGTTTAAAAATTATAATCCAAGCAAAAGTTGACACTACAATGAGTGTATATTTTTTTTGAACTTTTGACTTGTAAAATTTTTTTCTCAATTGATGGAAAAAACAATTGTAATCATGCATTTGTTTACTTCGATGCATGACTTCGTTGAGATGCGACAATTCCTTTAGTTATTTGTTTTAATGATCTATTGAAAAATGTTTGTAATTGTATAGTGTGTATATATATATTGTTGTATTGTTCCATATTAATGTACATCTGGTTCAGGGAAACGCGGCGTAGTCAGGTCACTAACAATAACATTAACAGCGCTGCGCGACTTATTGGGAGTTTGACGGAACCAGATGCGGGGTGTACATGAAAGTTTGTTGTAATTTAAAAATGATATATAATGCATAAAAATTGTGAAACATACTGGTATTATGTGAATATAGATTTTGCCAAGTAACTTAAAGAGTTTTTATTTCAGGGTGACAGACCCTGAATTCCAATTTATTCTCAACTTGGTGAAGAAACCCCAGTCTCCAAGTCTTTTTGTAATACCAAATGGATGGAACATCAATGGAATATAAATATTGTATAGTAGTTTTAAGTAGTATTTAAGTAGAGTTAAGTTAGTTAAGGGGTATACGGACCTCATTTTTTTCCCATCCAAGTCAAGGATGGTTTTTGCCTGGTCCCCCGCTCAGATGAGGTATACCCACATAAGTAAAAGTGAGAATATACCATGATTAAAATGCAAAACTGTTAATGTGTGTCTAGTTAATTGAGTAAAATTGATTGTGTCTGTCAAGAGTTCAAATTAAGGAGGAATATTAAATTTAAAATTTTAAGATGAGTAATGAAAATTAAAGCTTAAGTTAAATATTGGAAATTAAGAGTTAAAATGAGGATTCAAGGTTAAAATTTAAATAAAACTTAGAAAGTGAGGAGATTCAGAAATAAAAATTTGGGCACGTAATTTCTTAAGGGTCAGGTAGACCCTCGAATAAATCACGTTTTGCTCCTTGGAGGGGTTGTGACGGCTCACGCGTCCTTTCTCTAACATAACCTCTGTGTTCTTTGACGGCCAAGATTAATGGCAAATCTTTTCCAACCCAAATACAAGAAGTGAAACGAAGGTATAGATGCAAATAAGATAGCCTTTAAAAGGACAGAAGTTTAAGTAAGCGCGATGGCAATTTAGAGAAAGTTCAGTGTGGAAAAGGTAGAAGTGTAATTTGACGGCCTACCCAAGAATCACAGACATCTAGCCAATACTACAAGGTGCATACTATTGCACACGAGCCTAAGAGCCGATCTGAAGGTGTTTGAATCGTTACTTGGAATTCAAGGTAGGAAGATTATTTTCCGAATTCGAAATATTATTAGGATTGAGAGTAAGCGGATAATATAATTATTTAGATAAGTGATCCAATTGCACGATCTGTGTTAACTACGGCTACGTGTTTTGGTTTATTCTCACTTAATATAAGTTTGTTCAATATATAAGTACTTTAATTTAAACTCTTAATAAAAGTCATATTAAGAATTCTAAAATGTCTCTTCATTTCGAGAATCCCACACCTCTAACCTACGCTGACCCACAACGATATGGTCGACAAAGATCGACCATATCACAACAAATGGTCTGCCTCTTCGGTTAATAAATCTCCTTAAGGCTAAAATGAAACAATCTGTTGATAAGGATGTCGCAAGTTCAATGTGAACAGCGCGATAGATGGCGCAAGTAAAAATAACTACCCAACTTTTCTAACTTCCTTTCAAATATAACGGACCACAAAGGTCACCGCCAACAACTTCAAACACTGAAGCTTCTTCCACACGGTCTTCAGGAAGAGATGTACTAAACTTTTGAAAGGGCTGAGCAGCATATCTTTTACAAGTCACGCAGTTTCTTATAATTTGTCTCACTGTTTTTCTAGTTTTTATAGTCCAATATGATTCTCTGAGAATGGACATTAAAGTCTGAGTTCCAGCATGTCCAAACTCTAAATGTTTATGCATTATTTACTTTTCGACGATTCGATGCTTATTAGGCAAAAGTATGGGAGAGCGCAAAGTTTCTAGATCTTTTCTTGATGCTATTCTAGTTTCTACTCTCCTTGTATATCTTTGAATGTTCGAAGATGGATGTTGTTTTCACTATTAAAACATACTTTTTGGACTTGTATCAATAAAAACTTCTCAGATTTTTTGAGTTCTTGTACAGTTAAATTTTCCTTTTTTCTTATGTTCCTTTTCTTTTAAATTTTGACAAAATCTGAACATCCAGGCTAGCATTCGGATGATTTTTGCATAGAAAGATATTATTGTAATGAACTTAAATTCTTCAATCTCACAACTGGTGGTAGAAACGATTGTTTTTTCTTTTTTCAGAGTTTATAGTTTCTAAATGAGGGTTAATATCAGATCGGGGCCAATCAGTAAATGGCAACTTACACCACTCAGGACCTTCCCACCATCTAGATGCTGCCCAATTTCTCAAAATTGCAGCCTCTAGACGGAAGATCTGCTGGATTCAAGGAACCAGAGACGTGTCTCCATTCTGCGGGTTTGGTCAATTTCCTGATTTCGTGGACACGATTAAACACATACACGCCACAATTTTCGTTCTTTTATCCAATATAAAGCGTTGGATGAATCGGACCAGTAATATACCGGAATGCTTTCATCAAATTCTAAGCCTTCTTTTACCGCTTTACTTAATCTGGAACCAATTGTACAGGATAACAATTCTAATTGGGGGATGGTCATCTTCTTTATTGGGGATACAAGATTTCTAGCTTGAACAAGTTCACAACTTATGTTTTTCTCGAATTCTGTTCTGATACATAAGCGGCATAAGCGGATTGGCTTGCATTGCAGAAAATATGCATAGTTACTTTGGCATAAGGAGATGAATTTTTTAATAAGTATCTTGGTATGGAAAGTTCTTTTAAAAGTGGTATCCGTGATTTCCTTTTTTCAAACTTGATTCTCATTTCCAGTGGGAGCTAAACGTCCCAAGAAATTCCCCTTCTCCAGCATTCTTGCAGAAGCCATTTCGGGGTCAATGTTATGGGACAAGTGAACCCAATCGGGTCAAAAATACGATGAACAGCAAACAAAACCTGTCTTTTTGTAACAGGGGTGCCTTTTTCTTCAGAAAAATATTTTACATCAATCGAAAGAGTATCACTGGGTAAATTCCAATTAAAGCCTAATACTGGAACGACCTTGGTTTCTTCATCAGAATTATTCAATTCTAAAAGTTTATGGGAGCACTCCCACCCTCAAAGATTAAACTTTGCAGTACTCATTAGGGCTTGTGATTCAGAGATAAATTTTGAACATTCTTCAACACTATTGACGCTTAATATACAATTGTCCACATAAAAGGAATTTTTCAGTTTAAAAGCAGTTTCCTGCAAATGAGGAGGAGCATTGTTTAGATGAAATTCAATTGTGGCTCCCAACAAAAAAAAGGACTAGATGAAATTCCGAAAACTACTCTTTTGTGCTGAAAATATTCTAATTTCTCTCTTTGCCCAAGTTCCCACCATAAAAATTTCAAGTACTTTCTATCCTTTTCCTGTATTTCAATTTGTAGGAAAGCTTTCTCTATGTCAGAAATCAAGCCGAATTTCCTGAATCTGAATTTGTTTATTAGTGATGGTATCAGCTCTCAATAAGGTTAGGTCCTTTTTCAAGGCAATCTTTAAGTGAAGGACAAATCCTCTGCCTGGCTGAGCCATCGAAAACAGGTCTCACCTTTGTAGTAGAATTATCTTTAAAAACAGGACGAGATGGGGTAAAAAGTGTGCTCATTACCATCTTCGTTAAAAGGTTCTACTTTTTCTATGATATCTTCTTCTAACCAATTTTCAAACACCCTTTCATAATCAAACAATCGCTTCGAACGTTCTAAGGATTTTACACATCGTTCGAGTCTTTTTTCTGCAATACTTATGCAGTCAGATAATGGGGGATGATTCTCAACCCATGGCAAACTCACTATGTATCTGCCTTCCTCATTTCGCCTAACAGTTCTCAGAAAATGTTCCCTAGCAGCATCTTCTAATTCTTTTCTAGTTGCCTTTTTTCCTGGATCTCGAATACCAATGGTATCAAGTGACCAAAGTGTTGAAATTTCAGAATTGGGGACATGAAGAGATAACAAAACATTGGTATCTTTTGTATAACTATAACTATTTTTCACTTTTCCTAAAACTGTCCACCCTAATTTTGTGTTAACAGCTACTAGTCCTTTATGAAGATGTTTTATTTCACCTGTTAAAATTTCACTCGCTATATCAGCACCTAATAAAATATGCACCTCGTTAGGATCTTTATCATATAAGAAACATTTTCATTAATTGAAATATCACTCATGAAAATTCCTAAGCGCTTCATTTCACTAACACTACTAATGTCATTAAATTTTGCTAAAGGAACCAAATCTTTTCCTAATCCATTACATTAACATTTAAAGAAAAACTTTTGTCAATGTTACTTAATTTCAGACAATAAATTCTATGGTTCTCTTTCTTCACGATTCCCCAAAGAGGCCATGGTTTACAGATTCTTTACCCATACACTTTAAATTTAAAGATTCTGCTACGAATTTAGAAATATAAGATTTTTGAGAACCACTATCATATATAGCTCTGCCATAATAATTCAAACCCTTATCCTTAATACATACAATTAAAGTTTGCAAAAGGACTTCGTTAAAACAAGAATTATTAGTCAAAACATTATCATCGGATGTATCAGATTTATTTATTTCTAAATGTGGTTTATCTATATTTTTCTGTTACAATTACTCATTATTGTTAAACGTCCTTTACCACAAATATTACAAACAATATTCTTATTTTTACAATTTTTACTTAAATGTGAAAAACAACAACATTTAAAACATGCGCCTTTTTTAAATAATATATTTTTTCTTTCTTCTAGAGTTAAATCTAAAACAAATTTGCAATCCTTTGGTGAATGAGGTTTATTGCAAAATACACAAATCGGACGTGTTTTTTTTCTTGTTCACTTGTAGGAAGTAAATCATTGGCAGAATTCAAGGTCTTATTTTGTCTGTCAACTCTTGATCGGTTATGGCTGTTTTGAAAAGAATGTTGGTCTTTTATTTTTTCATTTTCATTTCTGCGGATTGGAAATGTATATTCTTTATGACTTTCTGGTTTCGCAATTGCAGTGTAACATTGCTTGCGAGCTATTAATTTCCGCGTTAAAAAATCAAGAAATTCTTTTATTTCATAAGAAGAGTTTTTAATTTCTTTATGGAATTCAAAAATTAAATCCGAAGGAATAGTTTTTAATAAAATTGGACACAACATGACACTATAAGTTTCCGGTAAAACTTATAAGGTTTCTAAACTTCTGATTTCTGTTAAAATAGTATGAACTAACTTTCGAAAAGATTTGACGTCGTTAGTTTTTTAATGGTGGAATATTTAATATTCTATTCATGTGCGTGTAAATTAAAATTTCTTTGTTTCCGAATCTATTTTCTAACATTTCGATGACACTATCATAATTTTCGGATGTAATTGCAAATCCTTCTTTTGTTTGAAGAGCTGTGTGTACCACCCAGAAAAGCTTTCAAATAATTAAATTTGCTTATTTTATCTAAAGATGTGTTTTTGTGTATCGCAAATTCAAAAGAGTTCCAGAAAGGGAGCCATTGGATCATTCCGCCATAAAACTTTTCAATGGGCAATTTTGGTAAATTTATTTGTACCTTTTCCTGAAACATATTCTCCAATGCGTTCTTTAAACTTGAATCTAGAGTGATTTCACTTTGAGATTGAGTAATTTTGTGTGTGGTTTCGTTTGGTGTAGAAATTCGAAGAGAGTTTAATTTCTTATTAGCTCTAAATTTCCATGCAGTAATTTTTTCTCGATATTCCATAGCTGTGTTTACGTCAGCTTCCACTTGTTTTGGATAAATTATTTTATGTATTTCATTATCCAATGATTCGAGTTAAATCGCGAATTCTTTCAGAATTTCAATTAATTCTTCTAGATTATCTGGCGTTTCATTTCTTAATTCTGTTTCGATACTTTTTATTCGTTTCGTTACCGACGATCTGACTATTCTCCTATACATTTTCAACCATGAAATTACGTCATCAGCCATAACTAATTTTCAATTCTGATGAGTTTCGGTTTCAAATTGCGAATATGCTAATTATTCAAGAAAATGCTCGGGATGCCAAAAAATATTAATTGCCAATATTTTTAATCCAACTTCAAAGCCTAAAACAAAATCAAGGTAAAAGCTTACTTTTTTCTTTGCAGCTAGTTTCGAAGTCGATCGGGTCCGAGCAATCTTTATTCCTTGAGTCCAACTAAATTAAGTACATTCGCAATCATTGATGAGTCTGTATTCATAATGAACAACATTTAATGGCCATTTAAATTACAATTTAAGAGAAAAAAGGAGAAAAGCTTAGATAATTAATACAAAATTACAGCAGGAACTATCGAGACGTTTTTTACATTCTACTGTTTCAAAAAAGGTAAATATATACAGTCACAGTTGCAGCTAAAATTTCAGCTCGCGGTTTTAGGAAGAAGTGAAAGGTGAAGTTTCAACACCCATAGTAAAAGCATTCTCAACCCTAGTTTCGAAAAAATAAAGTGCATTTAAATGTTGAACGTAGGCTAAAACATCATTTTCCTGGCAGATTGTGTGCGACAAATTGAGAAACTATGAAAATTCCAGACATCCAATATTATACTTCTTAGCTGAATTCTGGCAAGAAACGCCTCAATGATGGTCCTTGTATAACTCCAAATTAACTTCATTAAATTTACTAAATAAATCTCTTAAATAGGTAGATCTGGTTTCCACTTGATTAAATTTTCTTTTAAAATTAAAGGCATGATCTGATTTAATGAGAGTCACTATCGTAGACCCCCATTTACACCTCATGGACCCCCAAATTATTTTTTGCCTACGTCGACCCCTTGCAGGTTGTCATAGACTCCTGGGGTCTATATAGACCACTTTGGGAATCACTGGTCTAAGTGTTTCGTTACATAGCATTTGCCTATCTGCTCACAAAAAAAACAAAAAATCATTCGATTTTCGAACTTTGTGCAGAGTAGACACCTTCAAACGATGGCTCGTAGAAAAGGTCAAAGCCCTAATGAAATTGCTATATTGTTGTGAGAGCTTTCTGAGAATGTTTCGGATGGTGGTTAGCTGTCTTTCTCTAAGTTTGATTCTGATGAAGACATAAGATTGAGTGAAAGGGACAGCAAAGAATCTGAAGAAAGTGCAGATGTAATTTTCTAGTAAATCCTGTACATTGCAAGGGATGACTCAAAATCGATACCGCCTTATAGTAATGTTCCTGGCAGATTTACGACTCGAAATGTTTGCGACAAAGTAGTGGTCCAACAAGCTTCGCCAAACATAATGTCAACGTCAGTTTTTTAATGAAATAAAGGGACATAATATATGATAATTATATGAAATAATATTAAAAAGAGCCTTTAAGCTAAACCCTACTAAACAGTATTCCTGTAATTTATTAAGTTAGTACAATTATTTCATATTTTTTATATCGCGTTTTAGAAACGACACCGGTGGACGTTTTTAGAATAATCGAAATCCCGTACTTTCTAGTGTTAACTTTTAATATATATATTTTTTCAAAATACCAATTATTACAACAAAACTTCAGATGCTTTTGCTGTTAAATTCTTCAACAAATTACAATTTTTCGAGAAATCAAAATGTACATTAAAAACACGTTTTTTTTCTAATTTCATTAATTTTAATCATACTTCTGGCTGTGTTCGGTAAAAGTACGAGAGCTTGAACTAAACGCAAAGCACATTTTCAGACAGAAAAATGCCCCGATTTCCATGGAAATGTGTAGAAATATAGCTCGTATCTCTGTTAACAATATAGTGTTTCTAAAATTTTCAAAATTTCCATGAATACTTACTTTTTTATTTTAATACGGGAAGGCATAGCCCATTTAACGTTACGGTATAGGAGAAAAATCGCGAAACACATTTTATACCAGAAAAAATGAATCAACTCTGTTAAAAAAGGGAAGTGTGATAAAAAAGGCTGCTTTCTAAAGGATAGTGGAGCCAGAATATCATATTAAATTTTCATTTATTTTATATCTGAAAAAATGTTCCAAATTCGGGTCTTATTCTTTAACATTAACCGAAAACAGCCTTAAAGTGTATCATAATTTCGAATTTTTATTTGGAAAATTGTTTTCTTGGAATCAGGGAACACAAATTATTTCACTAACCACTCTAACGATCTCCGTCTATTTATTATAAGCTTTTCTGTATTACGAAACATTTCTGAAGCTTACATTGTACAGTTGAACCTGTTTTAGTGCGGTTGATAAAAACTGCATAAAAATAACAGCACAAAAAAATATTCGGAAATTTCATTAATTCTTACATATAACAAGCCAATTCGTCGAAATACTGCAGAATTTTTTTTATGCGGTCGCACAAAAATAAAATCGCATAAAAAAGGACCGCACAAAAACAGGTTCTACTGTATAACAATGTTCATCCTCAAGTTGTAAATAACTCAATGTGGTTCAAGTTCCCGGATTTGAGAGAATCATTTATTTCATTTCTCCTTCCTAGAAACTACTTCACTTAGGCTCAACGGTACTCTCCTTTTTTCCGAGAGATGATTTTAAGCTCCAAGTGCATCAGTCATAGAAACAAATATAATTCACGCTTTCGTAAAAAATTTATGTATGTCCCTCTCAAGATGTATTGCAGTAATTTTAACAAGAGAAAAATAATTAACTACTTAATTAACTTAATTCATTCCTACTTCTAGAAAAGAAAAATCATTGACATGCAAAGGAGGTGAGAAAAAGAATTTCAAATTGTAAAGATGTTTAAGAAATCTCAGTAAAAACTGTAAATTATTTAGTAAAAAAAAAAAAAAAAAAAAAAAAAAAAAACTAGAGGTACTGCTGTTACTGTTTTAGGAAATGAAAAAAGGTAAAATTCTAGAAAGAGTGAAACAATTTTTTTCAAATAAATTATTTTACGATTAGTTATCTCTTATTTTTTATATCAATGTCTAATTAAGTCTGTGCACTTCTCTGCAATTAGTGATAAGTACAAAACATAAAATGATAAGGCATTTCTTAATATTCAAAGGGTGAACTAAAACAGTTTTATTTAAGGTGAATGACTACGTATGGAACTACAACTTTGCAAAAGCGTAAAAAAGGACATTTTTTTTATATGCAGTGCCAGTTGATTTTATCAGAGAAGAGAAATTTTAACAAACACCCGTTATTATTTCAATCGAGCTTAACTTTAAAATTAATGTGAATATTTCAAAATTTTAATAGACTCAAGACAACTTTGCGGGTATACCATACTAGGTAATGTTATTTCCTATACTCTCCAAAAATTCATGAATATTTTGATGTCCTGAAAAAAAAAAGTCAAGTAAGATCCTGAAATTCAAAGCAACTGCTAGCCCAGGGTTAGGACTAGTTGGGCGCCACTGTCGCGTCGCGGAGGATATGGATGTTGGGGAGTTCAAGTAAAGATCAGCCATTGTAATACTAACACTCTTTTATTAGTTATTTCACTTAATAACTCTAGACAACTTAAGAGGGACATTGTACTTAAAACATTAAACCCTGGTAACAATCACGTTTGATAAATTTAAATATCATGGACACACTTTCTTGTTACTGGGGCGCATTTGAATCCCTTACTAGGAATATCTTTGGATAACTTGACTAACTGAATAAATTCTATCTTCTTCACAGACAGAGTTTTTCAACTGTAATTGCAGTCAAAAAGATTAATTTTACCCAAGAGGATTATGAGTAGAATCTCGGATAGACCCGTTTATAGTATCAAGGGAATTACATGATATGCAGAAAAAAAGAAGTTTTAAAAATATTACCGCAAGAAAAGTTATTTAAATGGAATATTTTGGCAATAAATGAAGAACGAAAGGCATATATGCAAAATATTCTCCTTTTTATGAAAAGTATTTTGGCAATAGCCGCCCATCCCAGTATTTGTAGTTCTGATACTCGGCTTGTAATCGAGTGGGTTCGGATTCGAATCTCGAGTAAGGCATGGACTTATCTTTGGGTAAAGGAATCGGACTTTCACCTGAAATGGATTCCGTCTCCAAAAGCAAAAACGTACCTCTTCTGTTCTTTGCTGGGATCATCGTTTGTCATAAAATATCTCTATTCTTCTGTGATTGTTTTATATGTTTCTGTATGTCTACCTCACGTCTTTCATATGTACCCCAGTAATAAACACACGACAACAACAGTCACTAAGAGAATAAATATACTTTACCTATATACACTGCCATTTGTATAAAAAAGGCAACAACATGAAGGAATCATCAGAACTAAATGTATTTCGCAGGAAAAATTAATTACAGGATGTTACGTAAAATCGTAAAGTTTCAGAGCCAATGCGCATGCGTGAAGTGCACAGAGCCCTATGAACTGATGCTGAAAGCGTATAAAAATTGTGCTGCCGAGGGATGTTGAAAACTGTTAATAATTATTTGTTAGTGGCAAATGTTTAGTGAGACCTAAGTATACCTCCACGATGAAATAAGGAGAAATTCAAACAATTAACGGAGTTTGAACGGGGGAGGAGTATCCGCTTTTAAGAAGGAGGATTTTCCAATGGAACAATAGGAGCTTGTGTGCAGCGGAACTGTTCTACAGTATTGCGAATTTGAAAGCAGTGGACCGACGAGCACCGAGCAACCCGAAAAACTGGCAGTGGACGACAGAAGATTTCATCAGCTTGCGACAGTCGACAACTCCGCATGGCGGTGAATGACCGTACAGCTTCCTCCAAGCAGCTGGCATCACATTGGTATACTGCTACATGTGTACAAATGTCGGCTTCGTCAATTCGTCGACATCTGCTGCACCGTGGATTGCGTGCAAGGGGGCCTTTATACAGGATTCCTCACACGGCAAACCATCGACGGCTGCGTCTGCAAAAGGCTCATGAGCACAGAGCCTGGTAATCTGATTGGCACCAAGTTGCCCTTTCAAATGAACCACGTTTCAGTTTGTGGGACCATGATGGACTCATTCGTGTTAGACGCTATGCCGGTGATCGCTGCCTTCCAGAGGGCGTTATCGAGCGGCATCATGGCCTAACACCCGGAGTTATGGTTTGGAGTGCCCTTTCGTATCATGGATGATCCAAGGATGATCTCAATAGCAAGCAGTCGTTCTCTTTCTTCAAGGGGTCCTTGGAGCTATGTTTCAGTCGGATAATTGACACACATGCAACTTCTTCCTTGATCTGCTTATTCGCCTGATATGTCGCCTATTGCGCACGTGTGGGATTTAGTTGGTCTGCGTCTCGTTCGTGATCCGTGTCCTAGAGCTTCAAAAGACGAACTTTTGCAGCACATACAAGCAGTATAGAATACTCTTCCACAAGCAGCCATTCAAAATCTGTTTAGCTCCATGCCACGTCGTATAGCAGCACTTATTGCAGCGCGAGGTGGCTACACCAAATACTAATTTCGGACACTTAATATTGCTTTTTTGCTTTGTAAATTTCGTTTTTTATTTGTTCTAATACTAGTCGTTTGTGTATTAAATTGCATTTAATTCTGATGATTCCTTCATGTTGTTGCATTTTTTACAAACAGCAGTTTATTTCTAGGACTTCTATATAGTGTTGAACTGAAATTTTTTGAAATATTCACATTATTCTTAAAGTTACTGTTAATGAAAATAATAAAGGATGTTTTGTTAAAATTAACTTCTCTGATATAAAGTATGAATAAATGTAAGTAATATATTTAAGAAAATTTACGTTATTGCTACCCTCGGGTTTAATGTTTTAAGGTATCCGACCACTTGCGACAACACTTTTTTTTTAGGAAATGGAGATACGGAGTTTTTTTTTTTTGTGGTTTTTAGATTTATTTAGTATATTTTAAGAAAAAAAAGAGTCTACAGTTAAGAAGAGAAGAATAAATTATTACTACTAAAATGGGAAAACGGGTAAAAAGTGACAAAAAATTATATATAAACGCTGCCCGCTCTGAACAAATTCTCAATTATTTAATTTTGGTGTATTACTTTGCTATTTGTTTTTGAAATGACCTTCAGGATAAGATATATTTTGATTTTTACAAAAACTTGAGCATTTTATCTTAGTCATTTAATAAAATCGCTTAAAAAAATAGCGATTATATTCACATAAAGAACTGTAAATTTTGTAATAAAACAGTGATTGATAAATCTGACGGTTAAAACACTTCTACTGTTATACAGAACATACGCAACAAATTTCAGCAAATTATTATAAAAACTTTTTAAATAATCCCTGTCCCCGTTTGAGGGTTTCGAAAAAAAAACAAACTTCGAGTAAAACGCATTTTAAAGTTTGACATCTTATGTAAAGTTATAGCATCTGTTTTTACTAAAACACTTGTAGTTTTTGTTCTAGGGTACGGAAAATAAAACTCTTGGCATTTTTATAAAGTTAATAAGATGGCCTAGAAAATAAAATTAAAAAAAAAAAAATTCAAGTTTTTAAAAAAAATCAAGATTTTAGGGTATCCCTCCTTCTTAAAATGTCTTAAGCGAAATCTATATAAATAAAAATATGTGTGTTTGTTCATAGCCGCTAATCTCCGAAACTACTGGACCATTTCCTCTGAAATTTTGACATAACGTTGCATTTGAATCCAGACGGGTTCTTACGTATTTATTATTTCGTAATTCTTCCTAAATTTTTTAAAAGTTAATTTTTAAATGATTTTTCAGTGTTAAGACGTCATATGATGTCACGTTTCTCACTAAATGGAAAATTTATACTTTACACGCAGTTTTTGAAGATTATTACATATTTTTACTATAGCTATGTTTATCGGTTGAAATATTTACCCAATTTTTCTATTCTTTGATATTTAATTAGGATTATTTTTGGAATAAATCTTTTTTTTAGTGATTATTCTTTTAACAACGAAAATTTGTTTTATAGTTTTGGCAACACTTGGATATTATTTTTGCGAGATTTTTATGTGTGATTTTGCTTTCAAATTGCAACTTACTTTTTCAGTATTTTCTCGAAGAAATTATTTATTTCTTTAGAATGCGAAGATTATAATTTTTACAAGCCAAAACTTCTTATTGATAAGGATATTTCAGTTCTTATTACTGCAATTAACGTCAGTATAGTATTTCCGTTTTCGTTATCTGTTTTAGATAGTATGAAATTAATATGAATATTAGTAGCGCCCATAATATCTTTCTCTCCTGTAATCCTTTTTTAATTTAAAATATAATCTTTATTTTTTTGTTTATATTTCAGTATTTACGTTTTTTTTGCTTGCCTTTTGCGATGTTTTAATTTGTCGAAATAAATAGTCGGGATTGTTCTTATAAATACGTTTTTTTTATCTGTTTTTGACATTTTTTTTATGTTCCTCTGAAATATGAGATAAAGATTTTCTAATAAATATTTTGTGTTTGTATGAAACTGTTTATATCGATTTAGTTAAAATATTGAGTCTTATTTTATTTTTGATATTCTTAAGATTTATATTTTAGGTTACAAAAGAATATAATATTCAAAAATTGGAACAAATAAAATAAAGGGTACTTATTGCAGCAATCAACAACTCTTATAACTCGCCCATTGGCAACCCCGATTTCCTATGTGTCATATATGATGAATTGGCAACCGGATGCTTCATTTCATGAAATGTCGCCAATAGCTTGCGATAATACGTAAGTACCGTTTGCTATTTCAGGTACATAGCTACCGCTGTATCAGCCGCACGAATTATACGATTGTTGGGGCAAAAGTCATGACAACTATTTATTTTTCTTGTAGATATGCGAACGGATCACAAACGTATATGTGTCGTGTGAAAGTTTTGCGGGCATAGTGTGTATTCAGAACACCAGATGGCTCTGTGATAGCTGGTAGTAATTCAGTGAGGGCTGTGAAATCAGTCATTTGGTAAGTGCCGTGCAAGATGAAAGTAACCCGTATTATGCAGCGCGCTTACATCAAAATAGGCGTTCTCCGAGAGAGAAATGCGATGGAATGTCACAGTGAATTAGTGGAAATCCTTGAGAATAATACTCTAGCATACCGTACAGTAGCACTTTAGATAGGAAAGTTTCAGCAAGGAGGTGTGGCAACCAGTGAGGAACAACGTTTGGGTCAACCAGTCAGTGTGTGGACCGAATTGGTACGTGCCGTCATCCAGCAGCTCATGGATTACATTAAGGGCCATGGACTACATTAAGTGTCTTTAGGCCCAGGTTTGTCATGTCAACTTTATGTGCACTGAATTGTCATTCTTTTGCACCGTGAAGATCATATTCCCTTGTATACTATTGAAATAAATTAGTGTGTTACGATATTTCAGTGCGATCCATTGTCCACAGATGTAGTTAACACCTTGAACTTTCATCTGTATGTGTCACATTTTCCAACCGGGCTGGTATCTTCAAGAAAAGAAATAGTTGCCATGACTTTTGCCCCAACCCTCGTACAAGGCCCCCGAGCTACAGTGGTCCTTATATGTTACTACAGTCATTCCTATGGTGCTCATATCTGAAGTCAGCCCCTAAAACTGTTTTGATACAGGGCCCACTCAGAGCTGTTTTGCAATTTCATACTTCTTTCTTTTAACCTTTAAGTGCATACAATTGCCTTCAGTGCATAAAATTGCCTTGCAGAAAATCAAACTTGGGTAATCATACTGGCCAAGCAAAAGCAGTGTTGTTAGTAATTACATATCAAACTGGAATAGGCATCAGAGAATGAGCAAAACAGACAAATGGCTTAAATGCCAGTTGAGGAAGCACAGGTGGTCGTAAGATAAATTATTTTGTTAGTTATGTACTATCCGAACAATCGCCAACATTCAAAACAACTTGCCAAGTTGGCAACCTCGATTTCGCGTGTCATGTATGTGCTGAATCGGTTCTCATGTGCTTCGTTTCAAATAATGTCACCAATAGGTTGCGATTATACGTAAGTACCTTATTTTTCCAAATTATGTTTTTGCATTGATAAAGGTAGTTCAGTTCTTTTAATGTCAGTTAATGTTAGTATTGTACTTCATTTTTCAATTTATTTTTATGCTCGGAATATATACTTTAGATAATTTTTTTTATTTAGTACTTACATATTATTACAGAATCGTCAACGTTCAATACAACTCGCCACTTTGGCAATCTCAATTTTGTATGCGTTTAAAAGGCAATCATATGCTTCATTTTGTATAATGTCACCAATAGGTTGCGATAATACGTAAGTACCTTTAATTCTGTACATTATATTATAACATTAGACTAGCCGCAACACACCAATTTGACGTGATTTCAAAATCATGCCGAAACCGAGTAGCCTACCAATAAGAAATTAATATACACTATAACAAAAAAAAAATGATGCACCAAGAAGCAGTTGCCCAATTGTAACGAAATTTCGTATGCAAAATCATTTGTACGGAACATGCAAATGATTAAAATTTGGTATCCAATGAATGAATAGCGGGAGCTACAGCGCATCGGAAGTGCGCACTCAGCAGGTGTCTATAAAAAGCAATTCTCAATCTGTTGGTCAAAATTTCTATTGCATTACGATTTGGGATACCTTTCAACGACTGAAAAAATGCCTCGCCGCAGGGTTCGAGCTCATTACAAGCAACAGTCAGAGTTTGAAAGAGGTTGTATCATTGGATTGAAAGAGGCAGGTTGGGCCAACCAGAGAATCTCTCGTTATATGGGTCGAAGTGATGCAGCCATTAGAAGATGCTGGCAAGAATGGGTGGATATTGGCAGATTTCAGCGTCATGATGGTAGGGGTGGAAATAAGGCCACATCAGATTGGGAAGACGAATTTATTGTCAAATCAGCTGTCACAGCACCTGATTCGTCGTTATCAACCATAAGAAGTGCAACCCGAACACGAGTGTCCACCATGACCATTCACAGACAGCTGATAGAGCGAAACTTACGCTCGTGTTGATCATTACACCACCTGCCACTCACGCTTGCTCACTCTCGAGCCAGGTTATACTGGTGCTTGGCTCGATCAGGTTATGGTCTGGGGTGCCATTTCTTTTGAAGCCGAACTCCTTTGGTCGTCATTAGAGGCACACTTACAGCACATTGGTACGTCGACAGCATTCTGAGAACTGTTTTGCTACCGTTCCTTTTGCAGTACCCTGGCCTTATTTGTCAGCAAGATAATGCCAAACCACATACCACACGTGTCGCTAAGAACTGTCTTACTGCTTATCAAACACTTACTTGGGCCAGTCAGACCGTCAGATTCCTCTCCAATCGAGCGTGTCTGGGATATGATGGGAAGGTGACTGCATCTACCAGGGAATGTTGATGACCTGGCCCAACAATTGGAGCAAATTTGGCATGATGTATCTCAGGAGAGCATCAGGGTGTTTTATCACTCTACGTTACGTCGTGTGGACGCTTGCATCCAGGCTAGAGGTGTTTCAACTCCTTATTGAGCTCGTAACTTTGTAATAATGTAACTCTGAGAAAAAATGTTTCAATTTTTTCTGAAATAATTATCATTTTCTATTCTATACGTAATATGTCTACCCACAATTTTTTTTCTCTATCGGACAACTCGTTCTTGATGCCTTTTTTTTGTTATAGAGTGTATTATGAGTATTATCTTAGCCTGTTTTATCTTTCTCTCCACAGTAATCCTTAACTAATTCAATATATAATTTTTGTTTTTGAAGTTATATTTCTTATTGCGCGTTTGGAAAAAAGGATGAGGGTAAATTTTTACGACGCGCACGAATACCGTCACGGCACCGATGCGCGCACACACCGTTGTATAATATTTTAACATGTCACTCTTTTGGTGCTATGGGACTGATATTTGGGGGATCTTAAAAACTATTGTTGTAAACCATATCTGTTGGGACGCCCCCCCGGGTGAAGTTCCCCCCCCAACAGCTTTTTGGTCCATATCTCGGTACCCGATCCTGACAGTCCATTTAAACCTGGCTCATTCGATCCCTTTCTATCAGATCTTCCAATTATTATAATTTCATGCTCATAGGGATATTTCTTCCATAGCTTTTAATAGTTTTAAACTTTTTAAATTTGTTTAAATTCACAATATGTTGGCTCATGTTCGAGTCTCGAACTTGAGATTTGAACCAACTGCTTTACTCGTCGAGACCCATCCTTTCATCTGCTTCATTCCCATTGCATAGACAAGGGGAGGGCTTAAGAACTATAATATGATGCTCCCATGTTAATCCTATTGGGACTTTAAAACCTTTCCCCTCCCCCCCTAAGGAATTGAGCTTGGGACTTGATTTTTGTAGGTCCACCATACTTTCGTATTAGCGCGAGCTTTACGTGGAATTGGTCCCCTCCGGTGCTTCTCCTCTACAGGGTTTCCTCAGTAGTAACTCGAATCCTATGTCACCTTGTTTGACCGCACCGGCTGGATTCGATTGTACTCCCTAGGAGCATCATAGATATATTTTTTCAGGACCATAGCCCCATTTCTTCACCCATATTTAACATTTTAAAATTATTTTAAAGTATTAAATTTTTTAAATTCCCGCATAGCTCCGAGGAATTCTAAGTGTTAATGAAACACGGACCATAGGTTCTCCTCGCTCCGGTCTTTCATCAGTTATAATTCGTGTGTAGATAGTGGGCCTAGGGGGGGTGTTATCACTAAAATTAGAGATTACCCATGTTATTCCTATGGGGTTCGATCTTTTGGTGACGTCACGATATTAAAAAGATAGAAGGAGGAACCTTTGGGATCACCAACTACCCTGTGTATCATTGGGATGTACGAGACCATTTACTTCACAGTTGCCCCCCTCTGGGTTAGTTTCGTTTTCCTTTCCCGCGAGCTAGCGCCGCCCCATTTACAACTACAGACTCCGAACCATATCGAATGAATTCGTCTTGTGTTTCCTCATAACTAGGCTGAGCTTCCAGTTGCTGTGCGTCTTGCTTCTAATTTATTTAATTGTTTTGGTTATTTTAAAATGAACATAACTGGATAGCTTGTAATACCGCCCCCATTGGTGACCGTATCTTTGATTGTCAGCGTGAGCTAGAAGTGTAGGCTTTGCAAAAGGAATGGACATTTTTGATTCTTAATATGACTTTATTAAGAATAGAACTTAAATGTCTAACAATTTAGATAATGTTCTTTAAGCAAGAATCTATAATGTAGAAACACATAGTAATGTTTAAACCGAATCGTGTAAGTTAGACCACTATAATTATTTAATTTGCCTACTCTCACTTCTAATAATATTACAATCCTAATATCAAATAATCATTCCTACCTTAATCCAAATTTAGATTCAATCTTTATGAGGAAACAACCGGGCGTGCGTGCAATGGTATGCACCTTGTTTTAATGACTTGTTTTCCGGGTAACTTCACGATTGGCTGTCAATTCACGCTTGCATCTCTTTCAATATAACATTCCCCAAATTGCCATTTCACTTACTGAAACTTTCGTTATTTAAAAGCTATCTTAATTGCATTTCTTTTTCACATTTCGCTTCTTGGATTTTGGTTGGAAAAAGAGTTGCCATTAATCTTGGCCCCCAAAGAACCCAGAGGTTATGTTAAAGAAAAGACGTGTGAGCCCGTCACAATATGTCCTTCATTGTGTGATTTTCCTACTGTCTATGTGTTTTTGGAAAAACACATAGTAGGTAAGAAACGCCGATTCTAATGTCGAAGGTGGCACGGAGTTGAGTTGTTTCCCTCCTCCTGCTGAATCGAGATGTTTTCTTCCTGTTTTTTTGTTGAGTTGTCTCCCTCCTGCTATGCTTTCGGTTTTCGAGTTGAGCAGGGAGTTGAGTTGTTTTCTCCTACTGCTAAGTTGATTTTTTTTAAATGTGCAAAAATTTAAATATGGGAATGTTAAAAGTGCTCATGGCGCCACCTATTGATTAAAATATACACTAATTATAGATTTTAAAATGATTGAAGTAAATAACACTCAAATATATATAAAAAAATAAAATAAATCCAGATTCAAACTCACAGCCTCAGAACAAAATGTCTCCTTAGGAAAATAGTTTTTCAGTTACACTAACCATTGTCCTATGAAGGCATACAGACCTGAAGAAAACTTATGTTTATAATCTCATGAATTTAATTTTGCAGACGAATCAGATAGCCACATTTTTTTAATTCATTTTATTAATGAAAATGAAATAAAAAAAAATATTTAATATTTATTATTTTAATAATTTTAATTCAGTATAATGATAGCACATACACAGTAGAGATACAAAGTAAATTGATTATTCAGAAAAATGTGACGTAGTGTACTCGTTATCAGCGTGAACGTTTTACGATTTAACTTGTCTTAGCTTGTCTGATCTTGATTCTACAAGACGGCGACTGAATTCTACGTCAGAAATTATCTCAATGCTTACAGCGGATGGCGACATTTTTTTAAAATCATATTCTTGAATGTTTTTGAAAATAAACACTTTTTATTATTAAAACCTGTAAATTATGTAACTGAAGAATCTTTTGAAAATCTTCGCTTAGAGACTATTTTAAGAAGTAAAAGACATATTATGTCCTCCTGATTGTTTTAATTATTATGAAGAATCTGTTTAAAAAATATTGTATAAAGATTTTATAATTTTCACACAGTATTTTGTTCTAAAAATTTCATTTCTATAAATATGAATAATTTTTTATATGCTTAATTAGAGTTAATATTATTTTTATTGTTTGTTAGTTTAATTTATGTTGAAACAGGTTTCATTTTTAAAATAAAAAAGAGTATTTTTTTCAAAACAAATTATCTAAGAATGTTTAAGCATAAATTATATTTTTAATACATTTCATACAAATGTAAGACAAAAAACTTCATAAGTTTAAAAACAATATTTTTATATAAATTTCCCAAAGGATTTGGTTTTAAAAATTTTGTTTCTATAAATCTAAATGAACACATGTACAGTAAATATACAAAGTAAGTTGCTTATTTACAAAAACAGTGTTCTGTATTCCGTTTTACATTACAATCATTTATTTACATTACAAAAATCACATTATTGTGAATTTATCATATCATTGGATTTTATGTCATACTGCTCATTGAAAAGGTCAAAATTCATCAATGACCAATTTCCACGGGCAAGAATAAAAATGCCATCACAATTAATAAATCTTTTGTCATTTTTATATGACAGAGCAAGTTTGTTTTGGTTTATTGAATGAATTGAGTGAAATTTGGACCTAATTAAGTTCATGTCAGTATATTTTAATTTTTGATTAAAAAGACATGTTTTGTAGTCCTCAAATGTTATTGTTTTTCAAATATTTTTTTAATCGCTTTTAATCCTCTTTTCAATCTTATGGTTTGTTTTGTAGGCATAATTTTCGATTTAAATCCTACGTATTCTGTCATAATATTTCCCATGTTTTCATCTTTCTTTTTTCCAATTACTTTTTTGATAACAGGTAAATTGTAAATGTTGTGTTTGTCATAGTCTGAAGTGCCATACAAGCTATTACTGAAACAAAATCATAATCAAATTTCTATTCAAATTGAGAGAGACATTGCCACACAACCTCTATCTTCAAAATCTAGTTTTATTCTGCTTAATAAAAAAATAATGATTACACTGATCAGCAATAAATTATAAGTGATGCGCTGGGGCTGGCGCCAATGTAGACAAAATAAAAGGAATGTTTTGCTTCACACTCCCCACCTGAACTCTCCAAAGAGTTCACTTATTAATCACATAATTCAATAAATGCAAATATATAATAAATTATACAACAAAGAATTCGAAAATACAATAAAATGTTATGCTAAGTACAAAAACACTATAAAAATACAAAAATTCTTTTCAAAGGGAAATTAATTAACAATTAAAAATTATGATAATAAATGAATTTAAATGATAGGTTAAATAAATGATAATTAGACTAAATGAAACAGTAAATAAGAAAGGAATAAAAAATTTTGAGTTCTAAAAGTTTTTAAGATTTTTAAGAACACAGTTTATAGTTCAAGTGGATAAAGATGTTGAACAGTTCGTTTTAAGAGTCCACCACTTGTCTTTAGTTCGTAACAGCATGTTTTGTTATCACGCCAAAATGATGCTAACTTCGCTCTACCGCCAAGATTTCGCCAAGTTCTCATTGAATCTCCATTATAACGTAATTGCGACTTTGCTTGTAAATAGTACAATTTTAAAATATAAAATAAATATACCATAGAGTAATATAAATGCATTAAACATCGAAATACAAATTATTTAAACTATTTACACAAAATTCGTAACAATATATTTCTAATTGCTTGGATACAAATTTTTGTATTACTGTTTAAATAATTGTAAAACAGAAAAAAATATTAACTATACTCTATTAATGTGGCTTGTGGGACTCGAGATTTCGTTACCCGAATGATCGTGCGGGTTGGGTGTTACTTGAATCACTGTAGCTCTAAATGTAAGTACTTAGTATGCGAATTTTCTTTTCTGTTTCAATAATTTTGATGAAAGCCTACATAAAAATGAAATATATATATATATAGTTATATAATTAATACCAAATTTTCTTGGGATTTGCCATGGATGTGTCCCTCTTTTTCTTTCTCTCTCTCTCTCTCTCTCTTTTGCAATTAATTTTCTTTTTCATACATTTGTTGAGGAGTACGGCATTTTTATCCTCTCCACAGATATCTGCATCCATAACTCTTCCCCCTAGATCAGAACTTAGTGATCTCTTGTATGATGACAATGCTGAGAACAAAACATATAAATCGCGTATACTGGAAGGTGACTGAAGTTCAGATGAGAGCGATGAAGAAACACATGAGAATATTTGAAATGGAAAGACAATTTTGGATTTTTCTTTACCATAAAAGTCTCTTGAGAACATTCATTACAGATTTAGCTGTTGCAAATTCTTGGTTTCTGTGCAAACAAGATGCAATATCAAATAAAATTCCTCTAAAAATCAAAATTTGTCGCTTTAAATTTAATTTAGATATAGTTGAAGCGTTATCAGCCTCTCCACCTACTAACAAAAATATTTTAACTGATGATGAAGATAACAGTGTTGTAATTACACTCGCAAAAAAAATCGAAGCGTTATAATCCACCTGCTATGCATGTCATAACTTTTATCCTGGCCATTCCATGATAAAAGGATTGACATGTATAGCCATTTTAGATGTGTTGATGACATTTCAAGGCCTCGCAAGTGCAGATTTGTAAACTACGAAAGCAGTTCTAAAACATGTTATGAAAATTGCAATAGTTATTTATACTTGTCAAAAACAAAAAAGATTTTTTATAGTAAATAAATAATGAATTAATAAAAGAGTTAATTATACATCAATAATTTCCTTATTTGTAACAATTTTAGTTGAATTAGGATTGTTTCTTCTATCAACTTAGAGCTAAAAATGGATAACTCGTAAAGTTTCAGAGGTGACCTGTTTCACAGATAACGCCCAACACGCACGATCATGCGGGTACCGTCTACGTTCCAGAGGGGGAGCGGGAATTTTTTTATTATTTTTCCCAATGTCATTGGGTCCCTATAGTAATGATTACCAGAAGAATTTATTATATGAAGATAAAAATAATTCGGGTCTTAAAGGGATTTAGTGAAGAGAAGAGTGCCTTCTTCGCTACAGGAGAACAAAAAAGTTAAAAGATGATCCCATAAGAGTCACAAGTAACGGTTTAGGCCGGTTCCAGCGTCAATGCAATCAGGTCCAAGGATAAAGAAGATACACATGAGAAATATCAACCAAGAAAGGAGACCCAGAGTAGAAACATCGAATGCTGAATGCCGCTGGAAACCCTGTCCGAAAGGACCAGTCCCTGCCCACCTCGCCGAACAGCGGGATCCACCGAAAGACAAGCCCTGCCCAGAAGATCAAGTTCTTACCCACTTCGAAGTGGATGAGTAATCAACGAAAGACAAGCGATACCAATGAGAACAAGTCCCTACCTAAACTGAAGTCGAGTGGAAACAAGGAGCAAGAAGAGGAAAAAAGCATCTAAGAGCCGGAGGAACGCATATTGACCCTAAAAGTGGAGCAGAGGAAACTGTAAAACCACACAGCTGGATTTGCTTCAAAAGATGAGCAACAATTTACTTTGGAACAATTCGACAGACTCCCCAGCCAAAGATCCACCAGCGTGGAATTTCTTCATAAAGAAAAATTGCCAGGTTGTGTGTTTTTTTTCTTCTGACAAGCAGTCAGGTCATGTTTGCGGAAAGCAAGTCTGGATTACTAAAGACTTTTTTGGGACAAAAGTTAAACTCCAAGATGCCCACGTTTTTCTTTTAAATGAAAAATGAACTTTTGTACTTGAATTTATTTCAAAATGTGGAAAACATTTGCTTGTTTGCATTTGTTTTGCTACAAAATGAAACTTGGCTAGTAGGCGAGAATTCCTTGAATTGTTTGTTTATTGCATACTATACTTGAAAAAAAATTGTATATATTTATGTATGTACATAATATCTGGTTTGGGCACGACAAAAATAGGAACAATTAACAATAACTCTAACAATGCAGTGCGAATGGAACGGGAAGTTTGTGAAAACGCCAGATGGTGTTTATATATGAAATTATGTATTTAAAAGTGATTATTGTTAGACGTTTGATTGTTTAATGTTTATAAATGTATATATTTATTGATGATTAATTAAGTTCAATGTAAAGGTGCAAAGTTTTATGTGTTAGTGATCCTAGTTCCATTTCAGGGTAGCATACACTGATTTACCTATACGTGATGGGGGATGTAAAGAAGAAAAGTATAAAACCAAGCAATTGTGCTCTTATTAAGTGTGTGAAGCCAACGCCCGTGGCGACATCAGTTCTACATTATCTACGTGACCTGTTTCTGTGGGAAAGAACGAAGAACCACTCAAATCATTCATTCTAGAATCTATTTATTAAGATCTTAGTTTAAACACAATACACAACAATAATAAAGTAAGATGATCTAGAATGAGAAGACGAAACATGTATTATGAAATAGTCGCGCACTTAACACTGAATCTAACTTTATAGATTAATTCCTCTATCACTAATATAAGCCCCTTCCTTATAGCTTATATAAATTAGCTTACCGCTATATCCTAGGTGAACCGCTACGTTCTGTATCTGTTCTGATGTGGCTTTAATCCGACCGTGTTCCTCTTGGCCTCGAACCCACTTTTGGTTCGTCAGTACCGGCATGGCTAAGCTATTTCACGGAGTTAGGATTCTTCTAAACTTTATATCAAACCACTTTAAAGCTTACTCTCTTCTTAGTGACTTCTCTTTCCACTTAGCACATAGACATAGACCTCACTCTAATGCTAACTTCCAATATATACATATGATTCCTAATTTACATAGCCACGTTCTTCTTCAGTTGGTTGGAAAGAATTGCCATTTCGGCCCCAAAGACCTTAAGGCTAGTCGGTACCTCCTATACCGACAATGTTAAATTGCGCCATTTTAGAAACATTTTTCTCAAAAAATGTTAAATGTAAAAACAAATTTTGTCTGTATATTAATTAGGCTTTTTTATTTAAATAATGGTAAAATATTTAAAAAATATTGTTTACTTTTTTCAAAAAAATTCATCGTAAAAGTATCGCTTTGAAATTTTTGAAAATTGTCATTTTTTTACGATAACTGCTTTTCAGCAAAATATTTTGGGAAAATCTCCAAAAAATTAAATCTATTATATATAGTTACAAGTCATTTATGTGTAGTAAAAATTGCAAGTACTATTATTCTTTAGATTCTGTGAAAAAGGTACACGCATTTTGAAAACAATCATTTTGAAAAAATTGCATTTTTAATGTAAAAAGGTCATCACAAAAATAATGAATTACAACATGTATTTGCCCTATTTTATTAAACATTAGTATCTTCTTAAGTTTTTAAGCATAAAATAGGAAACAAAAAAAGTCTTAAAATGCTCAGAAAATACTTATAAATTAATTTTCAATTTTTGTTCAACGAGATTTTTTTTTAGCATTTTGCATCAATTTTCACAAATTATGTAACAATATGTGAAGAATTTTTAGCTTCGATGCATTGCAAATATCAAATTTGACCTTATAACATCATAATGTAAACATGTATGAATATGTAAAAGTAATGATTTGGAAGTATGTGATTTTATGACATTGGTAAAGGTTTCATTATGGATTTGTATGTTCACATGCAAAACAGAATATTTCTAAATGTTTCAAAATTTTCTCTAAGCTGTATAAAAGACTTCTAAAAAAGTCAAAAGTAAAATTGTTTTTATGTTTTTAAACGTAAAATTTGTGTATTTTTCTGCATGTAACAAGCTTCTCGCAACGACCAAAAGCATTACACATCTGAGTTATAATTAGTTAGCTATTATTAAAAAAGCTTTGAATATTAAAGCTTAAAAACTTGTCTGAACAATAAATAAACATTAATATTTACAACGAAGGGAAATATTTAAAATACATTGTTTAGTTTTCTCAAAAACATGTAACAAAAATATCACTATGAATTTTTTAAAAAATTAACATTTTTTGTCACGATATATGGATTCCAATCAAATATTTTGGGAAAATCTCCAAAAACTCTCATGAATATATAGTTACATATCAGTAACATGAGGGGAAAAAATTTCATGTACATTCATTCATTATATTCTAAGAAAAAATATAAATGCAATTTTAAAAACATTTTTGAGAAAATTGAATTTTTACTATAAAGTGCAACTTCGTCACAAAATAATGTATTCCACCAACATGTATTTGTCCCGTTTTATTACACATTAGCATCTTTTCAATTTATTTTGCATAAAATAGTCAACAAAAAAGTCTTAAATTGCCCAAAATAGCATTTTTTAGTTTTTTTTAACGAGATATTTTCTAGTACTATATCAATTTTCTCAAATTTTATACCAATTTTTGAAATTTATAGCTTTCATGCATTACTAATATCAAATTTTAAAATTAAGCATCATAAATATAATGTGAAAATGTATCAATATGGTTTTGGTATGAATTTGAGGTGGTATATAAAAATACCTGATTATACATTTCATGAAGTTTTCGAGGGCTTTTGTAAAATTATAATTGGTTTTGTTGTTGCAGACAGTTTCTAAGTTTTAAACTTCAAAAGTTACTCTAAACTGGACAAATGATTTCTAAAATAGCCAAAAAATAAAATTGTTTTTATGTTTTAAAAAATGAAATTTATGTATTTTTAAGTATGTATAACAAGCTTCTCGCAAAGACAACAAACATCACACTTGATGTATCATTTCATACCTTTATCTCAGAAACTATTAAACATAATGACTCATGATTTTGACTATATGTATTAATTATACATTTATATTTATACTGAAGTGAATTTTTTTTAAATATATTAATTAGGTTTTTCAAAAACAAACTTTTTGTTGAGTGAGAAAATATGATTATTATGAATTTATTGAAAATTGTCATTTTTTGTTATGATATCTGTTTAAGAATATTTCAAAAATGTCACTTCAGTATACACAATTGCATTTACGCAATATAAAAAAAAACATTTAGAAAACAATTTTTATAAAAAATCTTACCTTGTAAAAGTATCCTATTTATTTTCCATCACATATTATCTTCATTATGCTTTATGCAGTTATAAAATTAAGATTCATTACGTACATATTCCTCACCTGGTCCCAATCATGTATCTTAATTTTTTTTTCTTTTTACACTTTATTTAAACACGCGAAGATTTAGTAACCAGTAACAGTAACTAATTAAAAATGAATTTAAACTAAAGAAAAGACCTAAATTTCAGTAAAAATGACTACATTTTAAGTATAACAATTACTCTAAAACCCACATGAAAATCTGAAATTTCCTCCAAAGGTTTTTAGCAAGTCTAACAGTTGCAGTTATACAATTATCTAAAGTTAATTTGGGTATTAAAAAATAAAAATTAATCGAGGCTTTGCAACTTTACCCCAGTTTTAAAAAGAAAATGTTTACATATTTTTATGTGTCAAAATGGGCGTGGTAAATCAGCTGATTATTTTTTTAAAAATCATGTTAAAATACTTCTAATTCATATAATGGCTTGTATGTAATATCATTGGCAAGGTCTTGATTTGGAAATTTTTGAAATGTCAAAAACTAAAAATCGATTTCCGAAAGGTTTTTACACGACTGACTACTCTTAATAATTTTTTTGTTGAAATATTCGACATTTAAATACATTTGACATAAAATAATATTTAAAATATAATCAGAAATTGAAACATTTAAACGAAAAACATTAAAGAATTTCGAGTTGCAGTCTTCACAAATAGCCTTAATTTGCTCAAGGGGGGGGAGGGCTCTGAGATTTTTAGTATAATAAATACATTGCAAAATGTTAATAACATTTTCCTGATGTCCTGACAAGAGGGAACAGTACTTTCCACATTCCTGGTGATGTTTTACTTGGGTTTTCGCCTTGAGTGGAACGTTGGATATAAGACACTCCTTCAATCCTGAGTCAAAATGAACGAGGAATGGGAATGTTAAACTTAGACTGTATTCGCATTAGCTGTTTCAAAAGTTCATAACCTAGTTTTCCTGTATACGTGAGTGAAGCTCTCATTGATTTTAATTCCCATATAGATATTTTGGGAGTTTATTACAACTACATTGAGAGAAAATTGAATAACATCCATTCATTGGTTAGCTGTGCGGCATATCTCAGATGCATCTGAACTCTCAATAAGAAACCGCTGTCACACATACAGTAGTTACAAAATACTTATTTGAAATTAGATTCGTATAAACCCTAAAAAACTACACTGCTTTACAAGAAAATAAATCCGAATTAACGACATAGAACGAAGCCATAAAAACTGATATTAATGTGCGTGCTGCACCTATCAGATGCAATTGCCTCTGCCGCCCGAAATATGAAGAAATCGCCCTCGTCCTTGACATTAAATTCTAGGACGAGAGACGAAAGGTAAATAGATAGAAGGAGGGGCACGTTTCAAATCCCCGTGTGGACGCAGCATCGAAACTATTTTTATTATATGAGATTCGTTCGCCTACGGAGGGTTATATCCCTCCGGCTGTTTTTCCGTCTTGCTTAACCGGTACGTTATGCGCTAAGGACGGATATATCCGTCCTTTCGAAATACGATTTTCTCTACGTTGATACTAGTAAAAATATTCCGAAGGCTTTTTTCATGCAAAAAAAATGAATTTGACAGTGTTTGTAAAAAATTGATTTATTTCAGAGAACAGAATTTGCTTGTTTATGTCATTCCTTTTCTTCCCAATACACCGCATTCGTATATCTTTGTGAAAAATAGTGGCCTTGGGGAGCGAATCGCGTAATTTTTAGTTGGCAGTGTTGCGCATTCAGCATTAAAAATAAAATCTCATAAAATCTTCGGTCCGGGAATGATGAAATGTAGGTTAATTTATAGTACACAGATTATTCACTCATGAAACACCGTTATATACATTAATTGAACAGACTATATACATGTTACCTACGTATAAACTTTAAATCCGCAATACCACACACTCAGAGCTCGCAAAAACCAAACCGCAACATAGAACGCACTGGGCAGTCCTGAAAACTTAAATATAATTGCATTCGTTTAGATACAGGGTTACAAATTGGGAGGAAACCACATTGACCAATTTATTGCTTTCATAGCTCCCTTTTCAATATTCTCCCCCTTTTGAGTAGCCCTGGAATGATATATTCAAAACATTTAAAAACATTAAAAATATATAATACTTAACGTAAAATGTATAATAAATTTTACTTACACATAGAAGATTAATATATTATCAAGTATAAAAGCTAGCTTATATAAAATTTTAAATTTTACAGATGGACTGGTGGTTTTGCCAGTCTACTACTCTTTGTTATAACTGAAGTTGAGTCTACAGCAACACTTAACACAGGACTGTCCGTATCTAGGCGGAATAATCTCTGAACAGGTCTCAAGAATTCCGAATTTGCAGTTTTAATAACAGCAAGTCCTATCTGTCCATCTCGAGCAGGAATCAGTTTTTCTACACGAGCTAAGTCCTAAAAAGTTCATTTCTTGTTAATGACTTCTTCCGGAAGAATTATTTCTCCTACTTTCAATGGTTTAATTTGACGGTTTTTTACAGACTGATGACGTAGCTGTCCCAGGTTCTCAGATCGAAATCGTTTTCTCAGTTGATCACTTATGCTCTGGATGTACTTAGCTCTATTGCTTAATATTTCTTTATTTACCAAGTATGATATCGGGTACGCCAGACTTCGTAATTTTTCTCAGAAACATTTCTGGAGTTAAAGGTGAAAAATCCCGAACGTCGTCGGATACGTATGTAAGAGGTCTTGCATTGATAATTGTTTCACAGTCACATAGCACTGTAAGAAGCTCTTCGTAATTAAGCGCAGCACGACCTAGGATTTTGCGTAAAAATTTTTTTCACTATTTTACTAAGCGTTCCACCCCCACCCGTGGCGGTTGGAGGACTGAACTTCCACTGAATGTTTTTTGTTCTGAAACTTTTGAAAGTAACTCATCCCAGTGAAGCTCATGTAGAAGCCTTTCCTCCTCTGAAATTTGTCCCATTATCTGAATAAATGGTAGTTGGTCTTCCACGTCGGGCGATGAACCGTCGTAATGATTGGAAAAAGGTCTCTATAGTTAAGGATGATTAATTCTAAATGAATGGTTCTACATATATACACTGCACAAGTATAGAGGACAATGTAGGTATTTTTACCAGACATAAGGTAAAGTGAACCAGCCAGGTCAACTCTTACGATTTCAAAAAGGGCTGCTTCACGTACTCTGTCGTTCGGCAAAATTCCTGGATTTGCATCACATCTTTTAGACGTAAATCGTTGACACTTAACACATGGTCGGATGTAATTTCGAACAGTCTTGCGAGCTTTAATAATACAGTACTTTTCTACGTAAATGTAACTTGACATTAACATTGGAAGTACTGGCGTAATGGTAAATCAATATGGTCATTCGTATCCAGCAATTTAACAACTTTGTATAATAAGATGGTAAAATGATAAAAACCTAAAGTCATTAGTATCATCATAAATGGCAGCATAGAGTTTTAACAGTTAGTCCATTACTATCCACTATAGGTCTTAATTTGATTATTTTGTCATCATTCATGCAGCACTAAATGATTCCTTTGCCAGATCAACTTAACCTCAAGTATCCATCTCACCTTAAGTTCAGCAACTGACAAATTATCCTAAGAAATCAAAAGTGATATTGAAAATTCGGGAATGTGTCGCCAAACGACGAGGGACGTAAGTAGAATTTCTAGTACTTGCTTGAGGTTTTGTGCAAAAAGTTCTCAATTTTGATCTCATGTATCAATATAAAACGGTAGTTGAATCAGTCCAACAAAATATTTACATCGTAAAGTTGGAGATCTTGGATAACAGACGACAGTATTCCACAACTCAATTAAACAGGAAATGATTTCTAGACGGGGTATAGTTAGGAGTTTCAACGGTGCTACTTGTTGACATATACCGTGCGTCTGATGAAGTTGGCGCATGCGCGCAGGAATGTATCGAAGAAAGAAGAATTTTGTTGCAGTTGTGCGGTAACCCAGCCCAGGTGTGCCGGGTTAGAATAAAACTAGTGTGCACTACAGTCCATTGAGTTTTTATTTCGAGTTTGTTAAATTCAATTTTTAAATCTCTGAGCTATCGCGTGAACATTTAGTCCGTCTACCCAAGTCACTAAACGATCTGTGGATATTTGTACATTTTGTGAAGCCGTTGGATTATCAAAATTCAGTGAAAAGTGTGATTGCTAAAAGTGTGTGAATAGAGACCGATTTCTAGAAACTGGAAACCGAAAACTCAGAAGCTAACCGCGTGTTCATCTGGTCGCGTCGACCGTAGAAAGAAACATAAGTGTGATAATTTATCTTACGGCTAGAGATAAAACTTTGTTACTTCCGTTTCTGAATGACGCAAGATACAAAAATTTCTATTCGTTGAAGAGAAAGGGTAGTACCCTTCTTAAGTTTTTTGTTGAACTGTTTATTCAATATGTCGTTAAAATATATTAGCTAAGAAGCGTACTTTTTAAAACACCAGTTAACTAAACTAAGACAGCAAATTGACGATGAAGGTGTTTTGTTAAGTGATTTAGAAGTCTTAAAAGTAAATTTAAAGTCTTGAAGTTGACTTAAATTCTACTTTTGATTCATTATTTGAACTGTCCACGGAAAGTGTATTGAAACGTATATTGAAAAGAAGAAATTATTGAAAGAATATATTAGAGGTGGGAATTTGCTTTTGGTAAGAAGTTAACTAAATTTGTTAATGAAACAAAACAGGAAACGTCACCTAATTTTCAGTTAACAAAGTCACAAAGAACAATCTTAATGTGCGTCTGCAAAAGTACTTTACCCACGTTTCGGGTAACTTACATAGTGGCTTTCATTCAAAAGATATTTTGAAGCCAGTGTCGATTCAAATCCTTATTTGACCACGATGCGGTTAAGTTACAGTATTTAAAATCGGCTTTGAAGAGGAGGCAGCTCTTCGAATAATACAGTCAATATCTGTGTGGATTCGAATTATAAATTAGCCTTTTCCTTATTAGAAGAAAGGTGCTCGAATCATAGAGAACAGGTGTATACTTTGCATCTTAAACGGTTCATGGCGTGCGCTATACATAACAAGTCAGCATCAACAATATTAAATTTAATTGATGTTACAAATGAATGCGTGAGATCTTTAGAAGTTTTTAAACAAAGTGTTGAAGGTTTTCTTCTATTTATTTTGCTTATTTTTGGGGAAAATTAGATCCCTAATACTAAATTTGGTGGGAAAAGAAAATTAGAAAAAGAAAATTTGCCTACGGTTTACTGATCTTCTTGAATTTCTCAAAAGATCAAATCTGGATCTTCTAAAAGTATTTATTAATGTGAAGAAAATAGCAAATAAAAGCTTTGCCATAGTTTCTAATTCGAATGATAAACACCACAAAATTTATTTAATGAAAATTGTGTAATCTGAGCTGTCACAGACTTTTTAAATGCCCACAAGTTTTTAAAGTGTTAGTGTTAGAGAGAGAATTAGACTTCGTCAAAACAAAACTTATGTTTTTCATTAGCTACAAACACAGTGTTAGAAATTGTACTTCCAGCTACATTTTGCAGAAACTGTTTAAAAGCATAATAACGTACTTTTATGTTATCAAAGCGAAACTAACTTCAGTGGTTTTAGTTCAGAAAAATAAACGCTGTGCAGACCAGTGTGAGTCTCATCTAATCAAAGCAAAACTGCTTTAAACGACTCTTCGACGCCTGGAAGCTGACAGCAATAAAACAGATTCTCAAGTGGAAACAGGTGTGCGGTTCGGCAATGTTTTGGCTCAGAGTTCATTCAAAAATAGTTTATCGTTCATGGTAATCAAACTGGTAAAGGAAATCGGTTATGCTAAGCACTGCAATTTGTTATTTATTAGATGAGGCAGGAAATAAATTAGTGCGTTGTTGCACCAGTTCGGGTAGTGAATCAATATTTTATTTCTCGTAATTATTCTACCTGGCTATTGAGGTTAAAAAGGAAAAAATTAATATGAGGGGTATCGGGTTTTAAATGATGCTTCATTAGCAATTAAATGTCGTGTAAACCTTTGCCATAAGTAATGAGGATAAAGTTACAGAAAAACTTGGATTTTTATGTTGTTCCTAAAATAACTGCTGATAAAACACCTCCTTTAAGATTGATATTTGTATGCAAGACTTTATGAATGTGAAATTAACTTGAATAATAATTTTAATGTACCAGAGCGTGTAGATGTGCACTTTTAGGTGCTACAGAAGTTTTTTACGAGCTATTAGACCAGGGCAAATAAAGTTTATGAAATTCTGAGTTAATTTTACAAAATACTGTCTTCGGGTTTACATAATGTCAGGTGTGATTTCCACAACAAATGAAAACAGAGTACATTGTAGTTTTTATTAAAGGAAAATGATTTAAATTAAACACTTAAAGAATTTTGGGAGCAGAAAATGTAGAAAATTCAGTATCTAAAATAGAAACGCCCGGCATTTTAGCGAAGACATTATGCTCGTACGCATACTAGAATGAAACTGGCAGGTACATTGTGACTATGCCACTAAAGAAGAGCCTAGTAGTTTTAGGAAATTCGAAGATGTTGCCCTCAAAAGATTAAATTCTCTTTGGAGACGATTGGTTAGAAACAGAATATTTATCGCTTTGTACAAAAATTTTGAAGGAGTATATGAGGAACTGGGTCACATGGTGAAGTTTTTGAAACTAACGAACCTAGGTATCGTCTATTATATGCCTCATCATGGAGTATTTCGCCCACAAAAGACTACAACTAAGTTGAGAGCACAGCATTTAATGCTTCAACTGTTACTACTTACTAATTGGACTTTCTCTAAATTCTTTTGCAGTGTGGTGAATTGTTATTCAAGATGATTTGTTCTCTATAATGATCAGGTTCCTGAAACATATTTTGCTTTACTGCGGATATAAAAATGATGTATGGGATGATAAATACGGCATCGCTTCGCAAAGAAAAGTCTTCAAAATTTTTGTGGAAAGGAAATTGACGATCCGGTAAAAAATATTTGAGCTTTCCCCAGTGACGTACGGCACTGTAGGGTGTAATTTGGCAATGAGAACGCTGAGCAAATTGCCATGGATGAAGGAAATAAATTTCACTCTTGCTGCACCGGTACTTCTCTCGGACTTTGCATGGACGATGTGCTCACAGGAGCACAATCGTTGACAGTTACAAAATTGCAACATCAGCTAATTGAGATTTTTAAGCACTGCAGGAATGACTCTGCACAAATGGTGCAGCACAATGAAAACTTGCGGTAGACGACAACAGTACCCATTTTCAGAAGCGAAGTGAGAGACTTTACAACGCGGTGTTTTGTGGAAATCTTAGGAACTATTTCAGTTTAAGGTAAAGTCAAAATGACTCGCGTCACTAAACAGACAGTATCGTCAACAATTGCAAGATTATTCGACCTATTGGCCTCTTGGGTCAGTGTTAAAAACCCAAAAATTTTCCTCAAGGGTTTTGGTTTTTAAAAATTAAATTGGATATCGTTTCCAGAGAAAACTGAATTGGAAGCGTTTCTCCACAATTAAAACTAAATGAAATAGAATTTGATCTTTTTCTTACGCCAGCCAAGTCTTTGAATTTCATGGCTTTTGTGATGCCTCAGAAGCTGCTTCAAACGTATATATTAAAATCTCGTTCTGGTTGTGATCAACCAAATTAGATTATTAGTAAAGTAAATCAGGGGTTTCACCATTGAAAAGACCAAAATTTCCCTCGCGGGCTATGTGCTGCAGTTTGCTATCAAAACTAATGTCCGAGTGTTGTCGCTTTAAAATTGACACTTAAAAGTTTTTCCCTGTGGAGTGACTCCTATAGTGCTTTCTTGGATGCAAAAAAGCCATATCAACTAAAACTTTTTTTCAAATCGTATCCCCAAATTCAAAACGACCGCATTTTAACAATGGAACCATATCAAATCTTGATAATCCTGCTGATACTTTCCAGAGGTTGATCCAAAAAAATTGTTGAACAATAAATTTTTTGGCTTAGAGGTCCTGAGTTCCTAAAGCTGGATGAGTATCCCCTAAAAAAAATTCCCCTTTGAAGTCATCCAAAGGACATTAACAACGAACTAAAAGTTATTAGTGACTATAATTTTACTTTAAATTAATTCTTTTTTTTTTGGGAAATTTTTTAATATTTCTAATGACTATTCTAAATTAATTCGTATACTTAGTTATATTTTTAGATTTTTAAAATTGTAAACAAATGAAAATAAGTGGTCCTCTACAGTCCTGTGAATTGAGAGAAAGTGGCTGATTTTGATCAAGCATAAATATGCGTTTCTGGAACTATGAAATCTAACCAAAAAAAGGTAATGGTTTAATAGTAAATTAAAAATTTATGCCCTTTTCTTGATAATAAAGGCAATTTGTGGTAGGTGGTAGAATATCCCAAGGTATATTTCGTATGACAAAAAACAAAAATTTTTCCCAAGAACCAAAAAAACTAGTTTAATTAAGAAATGTACCTAAAAATATCTTCATGGGTCCTCAAACTTTATTATTTCTGATTAGAAATAAATTTTTAAATTTAAAGGCGTGAGTGTGAAAAATTGTCCATAAATGTTCTGTTTGTTTTTTTAAACTAAACCTTTGATGAGTGACCAACTCATGGGCCAACCAAAGGGGAAGATACCCAAATTTAATTTTTAATTGTGTAGGGTATTTTTTTGGACCATTTTAATTAAGTACCCCAAAACCAAAAAAAAGGGCATTTCAAAAGGTTTATTTAAGGTTTTTGTTTGTTTTGTTTCTAAACTTGCCATTTAGAAATTTTTAATGATTTAACAAGTAATGCATTTATTGCAACTTTAAAAAAATTTTTTTTTTAGAAGAGGCAATTGTGCACAATTGTATTCAGATAATTCCAAAACTTTTTATTGGCAGTAATTTAGAGTTAAAGAGATTGAATTTAGCTAAAAACCATGAAATTTTGGCTAACTTCTTATCAACTGAAGGTGTAGTTGGGGGTTTATTCCTCCTAGAGCACCTAATCATGGAGGTCTGTGGGAGGCTTGTGTCAAGTCCATTAAATATCACTAAAGCGTCAGTTGGTAATCACAAATTAACTTATGAAGAATTCCCGACTTTTAATTAATCAAATTGAGGGAATTCTGAATTCCCACCACTATTTCCACTGTCCTCAGATATAGAAATTTTGATATTTTGACACCTTCCCATTTTTTTAAATTTGGGCGTCCTATAACAGCTATTCCTGAGCCTTGCATAATTGATATAGCTGATAATAGGTTGAAAATTTGGCAAAAATAACAAAATTTACTCAAAAATTTGGAAAAACTGGCAAAATAATTACATAAGTACCCTGCAACAAAGAAATAAATGGCGTTTTGAGAAAAAAAATGTCAACATAGGAGATGTAGTTATTTTAAAGAAGATAACGTGCCAGTGTGCAGTTGGCCGTTAGGCAAAATAATTAAAATTTATCCCGGACAGGACAGAAAAATAAGAGTAGTCGACATCAAAACTAAAACCGGTACATTTAAAAGATCTATTAATAAGATATGTTTGCTTCCCTTTTGCCAAAGGACTGAAAAAAGGACTTAAATGAATTTAAATATGTTGTATCTTGTGTAAATTGAGATATTTAGTTAAATCTATTGTGTTTGTTTGTTTTATTAAGATTCTAGTGTATTTCCTGTGTATTGGTATTTGTATTTGTGCATTACTGCCCTTGTCTTTATTGTTTTCGTTGTGTTTATTTTTATTGATTTGAATCTGTCATCAAGATAATTTTTAATTTTAATTGACTGTAAGTGTTGAATGACATTCAACGGGGGGAGTATGTTGACGCCTGCGTGCGTCTGATGAAGCTGGCGCATGCGCGCAAGAATGTATCGAAGAAGAAGAATTTTGTTTGCAGTTGTGCGAGTAACCCAGCCCAGAGTGTGCGGGTTAGAATAAAGCTAGTGTACTACAGTCCATTGAGTTTTTATTTCGAGTTTGTTAAATTCAATTTTAAATCTCTGAGCTATCGCGTGAACACTACTCTGCTTCTAGCGTGCACTAAATTAACTATTACTTCATTACTCCTAACTACTCTTAAATAAAAACACGTGCGTAATCTCGTTTGCTTGCGTCATAAAAAACGTATAAACTCAATGAAACGCCAGTTGGGGAAATATTTAACCATCTTGGTAATTTTATCTCCGATAAGGCATTTAATTGTTGATACCACGTTTTAGATTTGCTTAAGTCATCTGGGAGAATTTCGTCCCAGTTAAGCTTTAAATCCCACGTTTCTTGTAAAAAATCAACTTAGGTATCAACATCACGGGTGCGGTAAAACCTATCGGATTGAAAACCTGATGAGCAACAGCTAAAACTAATATTTTTGTAACAGGTTTATTTGGTTCTACAGTTAGCTGTATTTTGCAAGATAACATATCTGAGTCCGTAGGCGAAAACCAAAACTTGTCCCCCTTATTTAACTCTTCCATATTAACAGTAAAAGACTTTCGCGCCCTCTGCGAACAGATCAATCTTCAGTGATGGCCAATTTTCCCGGAACTGTAAGGACGTAATGAGCATGCGTTTTGATCCCTTTAAAAGAACATTTTTTTTGTAAAAATGTGTTTGTTTTGTCAAAAAACGTGTTTTTAACTATGGACTTATAAAACCCTTCCCCCGTCCCCCTTATCATTTGGCCCCCCACGTCATAATTTGACGAACGTGATTAGTTGCAAAAAGAAATTTGGCCATTGCTCGGTATTAATTTTCGGTTAACGCACTAATGTTGTTCAACATAGGGTTTTTAATTATTCAGTTCTCACCCGTAGAACAGGAAAAAAGCATCTTGAATTTTCTTTAAAGTTTTAAAACCCTTTTTACTCTTTTCTTTTGCGAATCAAATTGGTTTCATATCCTTTTACTAGTTAAATTCTTAATTCTTTAAGTATTGTCTCATTGTTGGTATTAGAAAACATTTCTGTACATTCATGTGCAAATTATATAAACTGTTCTCATTGAATTAAAAATCTTTTCTTGTTTAAAAATGTCATTTGAAAACGTGTATAATATAAGTTTACATTATATTCATGTTTTTAAAAATATATGCTGACTTGTTTTAAGCTAATGCTTATAACGTTGTTTATTTAAAAAGCAAAAAGTGGAACTCAAAAAATTATACATATGAATCTCTTTTTAAATGATTATAATCTTTTTTCCCCAAAATTAATGCTCTGAAACTTCTTTTGTTTTGTTATGTCTTTTTTTATAAAATTTTATGTGTAAAATTTTTTTGGTAAAAAAAATGTGTATTATTTAAAGGTTTCCTCAGTTACATAAAATATTCAGGGGTTTTAAAAAAAAAAATATTTACCCATTTCCTTTTCCCCCTTACTAAATTTAAATTTTTAAAGCTATGTTTTTTGAAACTATGATGAGATTTTTTTCGCGCGTAAGCAAAAATAAAAAAAAAAAAGGCGTTCAGGTTGTACGAAACGTTCATCAAATAATTCTGAGTTCTTGCATTTTTTTTTTATGGTATAAAAGATGTAATAACTTATTTTTTTTTTGAATTTAATAAAAATTTTTTTTTGGGTTTAAAAGTAAAACTTTTATTTATGCGTATATGATTTTTTTTTTTTACTTGTGGTATGATATATTTAAAAAAGTGTTTTCCGATCTTTTTGATGTTTTTTTTTTAATCTAAAAGTTTGATAGTAATTTTCTTTGATTGTGTATTAAAAGTAAAAAGAACGAACATTTATATGTTTGTTTTTAAAAACTTTTCGAACCCATATTGTAACAAATTAAAAGATATTTTTTATGTGGTATAATGCTGTATTATTAATTAAAATAATAACATTTGGTTAAATTTAATTTAAGTAAAAAGAAAAAATTTTGAATCAATTTCAAGTGACTTTTCCCGTGGCCTATTTGAAAAGGTCGCAGGCAGGACCCCCGGAATTAGCGGAAACGCTAACATATCAATAAGCAATTTCAAATTTCTTGAAAAAAAAGACCGATTTTAAAAAAAGTGAAGGTTATGATGTAGTTTTTACAAAAGAATGTTTAACTCTATTTTAGTGATGAAAAGAGCTAAATTCAAGCTAAAAGAGAAAAAAAGGGAAAACAACAAAAATTTGAACTGCAAAACTTCAAATTACAACTGATACTTCTAAATCTACAAACTCTGCGCTGTTGTCTTCTGCAGACCCCAACATCCCAAGTTAGAACCCCAAAGCTACTTCCTTTTTTGATCCAAAAAACTGATGAACAATTTTTCTAGACCTCTTCAAAAGGCAATTAACTTTTTAAAAAAGTTCCATTTCCCACGGTGGGTGGTGTACCTTCTTGGTCTTTTACCACTGAAGTTTCAAATTTAATCGCAAAAGAATTTTTTTGATCTCAAGACTATTATAAAGTCAAACAAATTGTACAAAAAACGCTTTAAATTTAAAAGTGCAAAAAATTTCGGCATATTTTTTTCCCGGCCACCAAGACCCAAAAAAACCTGGCGTGACTTTTTTTGACTTGAAACATATTTTGATGGGGGGCTCAAAAACCCAAAAAGTTACCACGCTTGAAAAATTTGGGGTTTTGATTGTGGCAGATCAAATTAAAAAAAAAAAACACCTCAAGATTAAAAAGATACTTTTTGGACCAGGGGGTTGATGGAACAACCCTCCAACTTTGGATAACTGATTCATTAAGAGGTTAAAAAACTAAAAAAAAAAACAAAACTTTAGTTGGAAAAAAAAAGAAATGAAGCCCAGTCCTGGAGAAGAACTCCCCCGAAATTCTAAGTTGCTGTCCCCTAAACATTTTTGTCAGGTTTCCCCAGTCAAAGTAGGGGGGAAACCGGGGTTCCCATAACAGTAGGCGGAATCCCTTCAAATGACAGAATACCGAAAAGAAAATCGTTGATAAAAAAGAAGAAGAACTCATGGATGTGGTGCTCACGGAATCATTCGATAAAGATGCCACACTTGCACCCCAGTTCGACAAAAGATGATACCTTGTCATCGGGTCAAATCAATCAACTTTTAAGTTTCTCCGTGAAAATAACCCCCATTAGTATTATTAAATTTATTTGTAATACAGAAGCAGCGTTTGTGCTGATACTGGTGCTACACATTCAGTGGCTGGTAAAAAATTGTATCATTTATTTAACAAAAGGATTAATTTTTGAAAAAACTATGCGATGACTCTATGATGGTGTGCAAACCACAGAAATACTGACAACTTCTGTAACATTGGTATTAAAGGAAAATCTTTCCCCCCGGACTAATATTTTAAAAAAATGCTAAAGGCAACAGAACACTTCTAGGCTTGACTTTTTTCTGGGGGGGATGTTTAGATCTCCAAAAGAAAACAGTGGTATTTCACTGAAACATCCACAGAAAATATAATTTTGTGAAAGCCCCTCCTAACATCTGCTTTTCCCTGAATACTGAACCATCCTTGTCCTTGGGGAAAATGAGGTACTCATCTTTCATTAAACAACGGAAAGAAATAAATTCACTTTGGAAAATATGAAGAATGTTTTCAACCGGGGAAGAAAACCCTTCCCTTTTTTTGCATGGTAAATACAAAAGATCATCTTCAGTGGCAGTGCCCCTTATAGGATGAATCCTTCAAAAAAGAAATATTAAAACAAGATATCGATAGACTTCTCGCGGAAGGCATAATAGAAGAATGTGAATCTCCCTATGCTTTCCCGTCGTACTTATACCCAAAACCCAAAAGGAAAATTTTGCCTCTGTATTGATTACAGAAAGTTAAATGAAATAACAGTTGCAGATACATATCCACTGCCCCGAATGGATGATTTTCATCAAAAAAAACTACTCCTTTTATGCTAAATTAGATCTGCGAGCAGGATATCACCAAGTTAAAAATGCATGTTGAAGATCAAGACAAGACATTTGTATGTCCTTTTGGCACTTACCGTTACTTACGGATGCCATATGGTTTGCCAACGCACCTGCTACGTTTTAAAGACTGATGAACCGTTTTTGTAATGGTCTGGAAGATATTCTAGCATTACCTTATCTAACGTATAATTGTTTTTCAAAAATTTTTTAAAAAACATGTTTGATCTTAAAGCTATTTTTGAAAGACTCTTCTTTTCAAACAAAGCAAATAGAGAAAAATGCCATTTGCCTCTTCTCGAGTTAAATATCTTGGATTTTGGATTACACAAAAAGGGAAAAAAGTTGATCCAGAAAAAGTAGCCTCTATACTAATATTCCACCCTAAAAATTAAGAACACAATCTTTCCCCAAACTTGTTCTTGGGTTTTTGAAGATATATTCAAGATTTTGCAAAGATTTCCCTCCACTAAATTATCTTACAAAAAAAAAGTCAATGGCAATGGGGTTTGACCAACAAAATGCATTTCAAACCCTTAAAACTGTCTTACAACACCTCCTGTGTTAAAACAAGCGATGGACTCAGCCATATATTATTCAACAGACGCCAGCAATTATGCCCTTGGAGAGTTTTACTTCAGGAGAAGGGTCTGAGGAACTCCCATAGAATACGCTGTCGACTGCTAACTCCAGCGAACGCAACTATTCCACCACAAAAAAGAAGCCCTTTGTGGTATGGGCTTTGAAATTTTTGGCTATATTGAAGGAACGAAATAACCGTGGCATCCGACCACTAACCTCTGAAATGGGTTTAAACCTCAATCTCCCAAACCCGGGCGCTTGCTAGATGGGAAAATTGAAATCAGTCTTTCAACCTGAAAATCAGTATATACCTGGTAAAGCAAATGTCGTTCAGGCGTTTCCCCCGTTACTCAAGAAGAAGAATCTTTTGCAAAACCAATAATATCACGATAGCTGATATGCCAACACGAAGTTGTAAGGACATGCGCGAGGCCACGTATAATTTAAAAAAATTTATCGACGTTTTGAATCCCCTCTGAAAACTGAAGAATATGCAAACTGGACTGAATGGGTTTTTTGAAACAAAGGGGTTTTTTTATCGTTTTTCTGATGCTGATTCCGCAAAACCAGTTAGTTTCAACTGCTGAACGTGAATTGATTGGCAAAGGGATAAAGATCGATGGCTGGAAATTTTGGGAAGTGGGCTTCAGAAAATCGCAAAACGATATTATTGGACAGGCATGAAAAAAATACATATCCGATTATATTAAAATGTAGAATTGTCTCGTTTTTAAAGGGTACAAACCAAAAACCTCTGGTTTTTCTTAGAACTCCCGTCTACTCACAGAGATTTGAAGTCATTGCTATTGATTTATTTGGGCCATTGCCTCCGCTCAGGTAAACAATGGATATTCATTTGAGGTTTTGCCACAAAAAAGGGGTTTAGTTATTTGCCCTTTCTCAAGCCTGCACGTCAATGTGTACAACCCCATAGAAGAAGTTTTTTTTGCGTCTGGGAAACCAGACTTTTCAGGCAACGGAACACAGTTTGTCAGTGCTATTCTCAACAGATTTGCTTTACGTTAAAAAAGTCAAAAATTTAAAACCAGTTTATTCCCACAGTCAATCGTAAAAAAAATGAGACCAAACCTCGACTTGCAATACTCGTCGGGGGCTATTTTTAATTGGCATTCAAACTACCGTCTTTGTTTCGCCATGAATACAACTGTCTTGGGGCACTCGGTTACCCCCTTACCTACTTTTCGGAAAGAGCTCAACTGTGGATGTGGTGCAAGATTTCAAAAGCGTCGTTCACAATGATAATTTTTTGCAGACAAACACCTTATTTAAAACGATTTGCAATTTACCGAAGACATACGGAAAGAATAAAACAAAACAAGACCAAAGAAAAAGCAATATGACAAAAATCGCTCAGATATTTTTTCCTGGAATAAGTCTGGGTGACTTTAAACCATCATAATGCAAAGAAGAAGAAAAATTCCAAGTTATCCAAAGCGTGACGGTCCTATTTAATTCTCACACAAAAATCACCCCTTCTTATGTTATACAAGTCTTACCAATCCATCTGAACCATATACTTCCATACTTCTGCTTTCACCTTTTAAAGACATGGACACTTCCTATAGCTCCCCTTCGAAAAAAAGGCCGACCTCAAAAAACATCAATACAAAATACGCATGTTCCAAGCCCATCCTGCTTCCGATTTCCAGCAGAACCATTCATCCCTCAACAAATGCTTTCTCAAAGCTAATTCGATTCTGGCTCCTCGCCGGGACGTCGTCGGATCCATAGGGGGAGATTGTAACCCCCCGTTATTTGACTCTTCCATATTAACAGTAAAGAGACTTTCGCGCCCTCTAGTAACAGATCAATCTTCAGTGATGGCCAAATTTCGGAACGAGGACATTGGCATGCGCTCGATCCTTTCAATTCTACAACTGTTAGTTCTCTAGTTATTTTGTAAAATTGTTTGTTTTTTCTAATAAACGTGTTTTAATAACTAGTGGACTTAAAAAAACCCTTCCCCCTCTGTCCCTTATCATTTGGCGCCCCCACGTCATAAACTGAAATATTTTCCTCCATCGACGAATCATTCTGGTAATCACCCCCCCTTTTAATTAGATTTCCCCCCTTTAAAGGGATACGACTACGTTCGGAACCGTGATTTTGAAAAAACGTATAACTTGATAGTATTTATGATACTTGTGTCACTTTGATTAGAAAATGTATATAAATTTTTTTAGAATAAACCCAAAAAAATTTAAAACAATATTTTGACGAAAAATGAACCAAAAATGACCCTTTTGTGAAAAATCTTCTGTTATAATAATATTTTTCTGTATATAGCTCAATCTCTTAAAGAGGCTCCTAGAATTTTGAAAAATATAATTAAAATGGGGTTTTTCCATGTTTTACGACAAAAATTTTAAGAAAAAAAAAGCCGATCATTATTTCAATTGGTTTTTAACTCTGAAAAAGTGAATTTTTAAAAAAAAAAAGTTCAAACTCTCTGGAGAAGTCTTTACTTTATATAAGCACATACACACAAAATATTATTACTTTAGAAACTTTTATAAAAGGAGAACATTTTTGAAAAAAGGTTATTCTAAGTTAGTTTTGCCAAGAAATATTGTATTTAAATAAATTTTTTTATCAAAATGTCCTTAAAACAATTTTATACATGTATTCTAATCAAAGTATTACTAGATATTATGAGTATCCATTTATACACTTTTTAAATCACGGTTCAAACGTAGTCGGATACCTTAAGCTAAAATGGCCTGTATTCATAATCATTTGTGATTCTGGAAATAACGTTTTTTTCATTTCTGACTCAGAATTTAGGCTAATTACATTATCGACATAAAATGCGCTTTTAAAGCGTTTCTGTTGTGCAACTTAAATTCTCGGGTACATTACTTAAATGATTTTGCACTGTGGTGGCTAACAGATATGGACTACAAGTTAAACCAGAACTACTCTTCGTGTCTGTAAACCTCAACTTGTTCAAAGGGCATCTTTTACGAACCACAGGAAACGCAAATTGCGATCTTTTTACCTTATTGAAATTGTAAGAACGCTTTTCTATATATCTAGAAATAACGGTTATGCAGTTCTTACGGAATCGATTAAGAATATTTGGAATGATTTTCATCAGGTTTGTCTAGTAGATAAACAGTTATTTAACGATAGGGAACCTGCGGAATGGCTGAACTTGCGTTAAACACGGGTCTTAAACTCGTAGTACTGTTTTTCCTTGAAAGAAAGCAATTCTATGAAGAACGAAAAGTGTACTTTCAGATTCTGTCTCCGATACCTTTTCAATTATACCAAGGGACAATCAATTTTCAAAAACTTGATGGTAAGCCTTTACCTTTACAGTATTTACTAATTTTCTTTTCATTGGCAAACTTTTCAGCCAACATTTTATTCTCAGGTAAGAGGAATTATCTACTATCCACGGCAACGCGACTTTGTACCTACCTTCTGAGTTAACACTAAGAGTTTCATTAAAATACCTATTATATATATATATATATATATATATATATATATATATATATATATATATATATATATATATATATATATATATATATATATAGTTTCCTCTTCTAACTCGATTTTTAGATTTGCGCTGCACAGGATCTGTAATCCTCAACACTTCTAACTTCAATGAGTCACTTATAAACAGATTTTTGTACCAACAAGGGAATATATTATGCAAGAACGACTGTATGGTTTTGCTCAGGGCCAAAAAACTTCCTAGAACCGTTCAACCTAACCGAGTGTGTACAACTGTTAAATTAGATTTAAGAGTTGACTTTAAGAGAGAGAGAGTTTTCCCCCCGACATCAGCCCCAATTAATAACTCTGTTTCCCTATCAAAGTTAAACCCATTTAATTCCAAATCAGTAAGTTGAATACCATGTATTTTAAATTCATTTAACCACGTACCAGATGGGAGTTGCTCAATTTCAGAACAAATGTGTTCCTAAGTACTTCAAATTTACACCTATATCTACCATCAACATTACTTAGTTCTATGACATAATTATTATATACACTTTCAACAGTTTCTATACCACCAAACAATGATTGTTTTTAAATCAGTTTTCTATGAAACTGTGAGACGCGAGCTTACATTGAAAGTTGAAAACAAAAGATTTAAAAAAATTATTAATTTACTTAAAGTAAACAATTAAAAGCCATTGATGTAAAAAAATAAATAAATAAAACACATATTTACCCTAATATATAACAAACTTATTAATGTATCAGTACTTCACAACGTATTTTGATAACTAACTTATTCTACCAAATTAAAAGAGCAAGTTTAACAATTACCAGTGACTCAATGGGCTCCTCATACATGGGTGTACAAAATTTAACATGTATATCGATAATTAATCCATTAACTGCCGATTAAAGTTATACGATTCACTCCTTGATACCACCCTTTTCCACGTAAGCGCGTGTATGTATGTGGTGAATGAGGGGAAAAGGAATAAATAAGCAAATTCTCTGAAATTAGTAAGTGTACAAACAATGTCCCGATCATTTTATTCAATTCCAAATAATTTTTATTGGTGAAAATGCACATAATAGATCGTACTTCAAAAGACGTATATACATACGTCCGGATCAATTAATGCAATAGACAAGCGAGGTTTATATACGCCGGTGGTGGAACTTAAGAGGTTAAATTCATAGGTGTAGCAAGTGTCAAATGATACTATTACTGAATTATATTATATATAGAGGATGGCACGATGAAACTTATGATTGAATATTGGGTCGTAAATATTGAAAGTTTGGCTTACTGCTTTAAATTAACTTCACATTCTTAGATTTATAATTCATACTTTCAACAATATAATGTAAGATTTCATACTGCCTGTATCAAAAATTGCTCTTGTTAACATTTCTTTCATTGTACCGTTATACAATCTCAAGATTAAAAGTTTGAAAATATACATCTGAATGCCGAACATGGTTATTTAAAATATTGTTGGTGCTGCGCTTTCGTATTATTCGTATTGTTTGGATAATTATGATCAGGTTCGAATCAGAGTGGGCATAGGTTTTTGGGGAAGTGCCAGTTCTGGCAAACAAACATCTTAAATTGGATTTGCAAGAAATTACTCTATGTCACTCCTTTAAGAGGAAAAAGCAAGGCTTTTTTTCATTCTGTACATTTTTTTTTATCCTCTAAAGACATCTTAATTGTAGAGACTATCACTTACAACTTGTGGTGAAGAATTTGATTTCTCAAAAACACAAGTTTCATTCCTTTTAAATTTTTTAGATTCATCTTTACTACATACATATGTTTATGAGAGCTCTATAGGTGTATATAGCACAGTAGGTAGTGAAAATTTTTACCTTCGTATCTGTTAGGATTTTCGTTTACCTAACTTTTTGAAATGCAAAAGTATTGCGCGCTAATTTTATTCTTAAATCAGATTCCACACTTCACATGTTTCAAAAACTTAATTAATGAATCGAAATCATTCTTACATGCTTAATTTCGGGATGCGAGGCAATCTGGAGCGTTCCCAAGCTTTTAGAATTTCACTAGGCAAACTTGATTCCACACTCTAGAGGAAAGATTATAAAAGGGTATTTTTTCTTTTGTAACTCGCGCGCGCCGAGTGAATCCAAAGCCATCAATTGAGTTTGCAGTTTATCGTAAAGAGGGAAGATCTATATCTTTCCTTTCCTGATTACACTAGACCAATAATTTTCGAATATAAACTTGAATAACAGCAGCTTTCATTACCGAATACTTTCTTAAATGATACCCACTACTTTGGGATAGTTTTCAGCGGTCGCCGGAAAACTTTCGACGATTTCTCTGGGTTTCGAACCCACAACTGTACTCTGGATAAGATATTGAAAAATTTAACACTTTGTCAATCTTATTGTTCTCGTGTGTATTTTTTTTTCAAACTGGGACCAAAAATTTAGCATTCTTTCCAGTTTCCATCACATTTTTCGTAACTCAATTTCTAGTTTAGAATTGAGGAACAGATTAGTAAAAAGTGAATTTTTTCGGTGACTCTATCTTCGTTTGAAAGCGATTTAGTTATTTTCTATTAACTTTAGTTTTCAAACAATAAATCAATCTTCTCACACGATATAAGGCATTCCTTTTATTAAATATGCTTGACTGTATTTTCTTGCTGCATTAAATCCAAGCACTTGATCATCACATACTTTAAGTTGCTTTAGAATTGAGCGACAATTGTGTTCCAACGTAGCTTCAATTTCGTCAGATTTTTATATCACTTAATTCACTGACGATAATAAGGCTTCTATATTATTTGCGCTTTTCGGCATATATATATGATAGTGTGGTTTCCTTTATGTCATACATTATGAAACTATCAAAACACTTTTCGCGCGCGCAGATTCTAATAAACTGTGTTGTGTGCTACGCATTTTCTAAATACTTAATAATAATAGCGAGCGCAAAGGCGATTCGCGAAGATCAATGACTCATCTATCCTGGCTGGCTCGCCACTAATGTTGCGTATTCAACATTTTAAAATAAGAGTATCATAAAATCTTCGGTCAGCGGGCGATGAAATGCTGATTGATTTATAGAACACAGTTTATTCACACATGAAACACAAGTTATATACATTAATTACACAGACTATATACATGTTACCTACGTATAAACTTTAAATCCGCAATACCACATACTCAGAGCTCGCAAAAACCGAACCGCAACATAAAGACGCACTGGGCAGTCCTGAAAACTTAAATATAATTGCATTCATTTTAGATACAGGGTTACAAATTGGGAGAAACCACATTGGCCAGTTATAAGCACACATAGCTGCCTTTTTCAACAGGCAGGTTAACGGCAGCTTATTTCGCATTTACGGTAGATATCTCTACTAAAAATATGGATATCATGCTAAAGAATGCATGAGCGTCTTGTGATTCTCATTCAGAATGATTGATTGCTTCATTAACCCCCTACTTCAAAACCACACGGTCCATAGATCTAGTTGTTTTGAATGTGTGTTTTCAAGTGCAGATGCAACAGCTGTGAGTGGACACCCTACTTTTCGGGTTGATCTTAGGACTTGAAGCTTGCTACATTTGAAGTGCATTACGACGCATCATTAGAAGCATCATGTGACTAGACCCCAACCCTCGTCAGAAATATCGTTTGTGGCCGTCTATTCGTCTTCCGTGGCCTTTGCTGCGGCGTATAATCCCTATATTCCCTTTTATTTTTTCCTGCCTTGTAGGTAAAACTAACATCAAAAATTAATTGCTTTGGGAATATATGTAAAAAAGATACTTTTAAAAATGGAAAATTGAGGAAAAACCCTGGGAACAAACATAAATATCTTCTCTTGGATCCAAAACTCTATGAATCTCACGGGAGATTTTCAGCATGCATTTTTCAAATAATCTTCGTTTCAATGTCACAAATTTCTCGGCATAGATTATATTAAAACGGTTTTTAGAAAGGAATATTTGTAGAGAGAGTTTTCTTTATTCATAAAAATTCTTCAAATAGCTTAAAATTGAGGGTAATTTCTAGGAATTAATTACATATAAAAATTAACATCACAAGTATTTAAATTTTATCAAATAAAATAATATTTTTATTAGTGATTGAAAAAATTGTATACTGTGTAATATAAAATGTATTTTTTTCAAATATGGTTTTTAAGACAATCGAAACAAAAGCAAGGAGAAAAGTTTTCTTCGTTGTTTCTTTTAAAGTAAAATTAGATCTTTGATACCAACTTATTATATATGTATAAAATATTTATTTAGCAATAACACTTGAAAAGTTTGTTGGCATTGTAAGCACACTTATTTTTGAATATGTTTGTGTGCAACTCTTTCTTACCTACTCTTAAAATGTTTTGTTCCGCTAATGTTTTTTATTTCTAAATTATCTAGGAAATAGAATTACAGTTTGTTGTAAAATTTTGTAATGCAATATCAATGAGATCCTTATACTTTTAAATTATTTATTCAAACATGTATGAAGAGTATATTAAGAATATAAATCCGGTACCCCCTATACCGACAATGTTGATATAGATTATTTAGGAACCTGTTTCTCAGAAACTGTTAAATATAAAACTTCAAATTTTTGTCTGTATATTAATTAGGCTTTTTATTTAAATAATGGTAAAATGTTTCAGAAGAGTATATTTGTGACTTTTTTCAAAAAAATCATCGTAAAAGTATCACTGAAATTTTGAAAATTGTCTATTTTACGATAACTGCTTTTCAGCAAATTATTTTGGGGAAACTCTCCAAAAAATAGTTCTATTATATATAGTTACATATTATTTATGTGCAGTAAAAATTGCATAAGCATGCATTGAGTATTTTCTGTGAAAAATGTACACGTGGTTTGAAAACAATCATTTTGAGAAAATTGCGTTTTTAGTGTAAAAAGGCACTTCATCTCAAAAATAATGAATTACAACATGTATTTGCCCTATTTTATTAAATATTAGCTTATTCTCTGTTACTTTTAAGACCTTTTAGTCTTTTCTTCTACTTTGATTTCTCAGAAAATACATATATAGCATTTTTTACTTTTAAACTATTGAGGTTTTTAGTAGCGGTTACATTATTTTACTCAAATTCTGTATCAATTTTTGAAGAACTTTCAGTTCCGATACATTACTTTCATCAAATGTGACTATTAAGCATCATAAATACCATATGAAAATGTGTCAATACATGAAAATATGGCTTTGGTAGTACATGATTATCCGATATTTCGAAAAGGTTGATTAGTGTTTTATATATTCACATCTGTAAACACACAATTTCTTAAAGCATCAGAATTAAAACAAATGTTTTTTAAATATTAGATAAATGACATTCAAAACAAGAAATTTGTTTTTATTTTTTTGAATATGAAATTTATGTATTTTTATGTATGTAACGAGCTACGTGCAACAAAAAAGCATTGCATTTTGAGATATTTAAGTAGGATTATAGCTCAGTTCTAGGGGTATTCAATGATTACACTCGTTTTTTGCTAAACTAACGTTTAATACTGGACAATAGATACAGCTCTACTCACTACGAAAGACGTTTACACAGATAATAAAAGATTTACATTTCGATTAAACGCCTCTGGCTCTTAACGACAGTTCTAGTGCAATTGATGGCACTTAATCTTCACGATAGTCTCTGGGTTTTGAGAGTGACCTACGCATCTCTTTTGTGAACAACGGGTGGTGGGTCCCTACTCGGTCACTGTTCTCGTTGCTCTTTTTTTCTCAGCCCCGGATCTTCGACCTCCGCTCGCTGATTCCCCATCTCCCTCGTTGCCAGCGCCCTCTAAAGAATGTTCATGTGGAAATTTCCCACATTTATATACCTTTTACTAAGTAACTATTGAACACCAAAGTTTAAAAATTTGTATAAATACACAATATGTATGAAATACATAGTAAAAATTTCATGCATACAGTAGATTTATAGAAAAAAGAATACACTATTTAGTAAAAATTGTCCTTTTCTGTGTTACGAAATCTGCATTTTAGCTAAACATGTCTGAGGAATATTTCAAAAAAATTCCCCAAAAGAGTATAAGAACACACAATAATATACATCAAATATATAGTAAAAATTTTCAATTCTACATTCAGTAGATTTATACAAAGAAAAATACACAATATAATAAAAATTGTCATTTTCTGTGTTACGAATCTGCATTTTAGCTAAACATGTCCGAAGAATATTTAAAAAAAAATCACAAAAAGAATAAGAACACACAATAATATATATGAAATATAGTCAAAATTTCCAGTTCATACATTCAGTAAATTTATAGAAAAAAGAATACATAATTTAATAAAAATTGTCATTTTCTGTGTTATGACAAATGCTTTTTAGCTAAAAATGTCAGAGAATTTGCAGGATTTTTCACAAATTCTGTATCAATCTTGAAAGAATTTTCAGTTTTGTGATGCATTACTTAGTTAACCATAGAATATCTTTAATGTCTTGTAAAAATGTATCTATGTAAAAGTAATGAATTGAGAACATGCGATTATACATTTCGAGAGTTTTCATTATGGATTTGAATGTTAATATACTCACAACTTCCTAAGGTATCAGAATTCAAGTTTCTCTATATGTTAGACAAGTGATTTCTAAAACAGCCACAAGACTTGGGAAGGGGGGGTTGTGTTTAAAAATCTTAAATTCATTTAATTTTTTATGTATGTAACAAGCTTCTCTCGCAACGATAACGACAATAAGTCTATCGTAACTTTTTCTCAGAAGCTATTAAACATTATGACTCAAGATTTTGTCTATATATTGAATAAACCTTTATCTTTATACTTCAGTGAAATTTTAAAAATAATTTGTTCAGTTTCTTTTTTAAAAAAAAAAGGATAATTTTTGTAAAACATAATTAGGAATTTCATAAAAATTGTAATTTTTTTTTGTTATGAGATGAATTTTCTAGCTAAATGGTTTAGAAACATTTTAAAAATTTCAATTCAAAATACACAAGTAAATATCCATGCATGCAGTAAGTAGGTTTAGGTAAAATAAAATTTTTAGAAAACTGCAAATTCTATAAAAAAAATCTTACCTTTTCAAAGAAAAAGCTTCAAAAATCCTGTAATCTTATTTATGTTTATCTACAAATTTTATCTTTAGTTTTCTTTTTGTTAATGATTAAAAAAAAAATTTAGAATCACACACACTTTAACTATAAGCTATAAAGTTCCCTCCAAAACCTAACACAGTTAAGCTTGCAGTTAAAAGTTAATGCGTTAAATAAATGAAAAAGATAGAGGCTTTGCAACAGTTTAAATATGTATTGTCAATTTTATTTGTCAAAGTAGGCGGAATCGCCAGCTGATGATTTTTACTAGTCATTTAAAATACTTCTAATTCATAAAATGAAGCTGGTATGTTATATCATTGGAAAGTTCTTGATTTTGGAGATTTTAGAAATATCAAACTCAAAATCGATTTCCCAAGAACTTGCAAGCACAGGCTGACCTTAATACATTTTTTCATGTATTCTTATTAAAATAACTTCATTAAATATAAGCGATTTATTGAGAAAAATTGATACGAGTCCTTCTCTCTTTTTTTACATAAATAATACATGCTTTTGTTTTTTAGATTTTTTATGCTGCTTTCCTCCATACGTATCTACTATAAATGTAAGAAAATAGTTTTGTATTTAACTCAATAATAAATTGTATTATTAGTTAATGTTTAAATTTTGGATAATTAGAATTGGAAAAGATATTCACAACATTGGATAAACAAACGTTTATTATTATATATTCGGTTCGTCAACTTTGAGTTTCTAAGCAGCATGAGAACTATTGAATAATGGTCGGGTGACGAGAACGACACAAACTGACATCCCATTGTTTCACCCCACAACAACGAGTGGACTTAACATGCATCAGGCTCTCTACATTACAGATCTTTCGTGGCAACAGGACTCAAACGCGTTAATCTTAGAGGTAATGCTGACAATGGATTTATGGTCATGGGGCCATTTCGGTACTGCACCCAAACGAAAAGTGAGCGAGGATTATGTGTCAATTATAATTTTGAATTGCAGAACTGATGAGACTTTTCGTCGAAGAAATTTTGATCCAGTTTTTATACATAAGTAAATGAAACCTTTTTTTTTAAAAAATAAGTGCTGTTTTTTTTTTTTTCAAATTTGTTAAAGAAGCTGATGCTAACAATAGCAAATACTTTAATTTTACGTTTAAAAAAACTCGTGTGAAAAATTAGTAAACTTACATTCAGTGTGCCTTAAAAGGAAAAAATAGCAATTATTAGGTGCCGAAATTGTAACTTTTTGGAGGCATGATACGAATAAAAAAAAAATGGTGCGTGGAACGCCACGCGATAAAAGTGAAACTTCTTTGGCAACGTTGGAACATTGATTATTTGCTCTAATATTCCAAATTGACCGTGTACATGTCTCAATCGCCTAATTTTCATGAAAAGTATTCGTGGCAAGTTGAGTCTTTCTGATACCAAATCCAAAGTAGGAAGATGTGCTGGATATTGTGGGTATACAAAACCAGTATATTTTGATATATTTGGTATACTTTTCTTACTTAAACTTTGTCGGGAATTGTAACATTTTTTAATGTCTTCTAAATTAATTTCCGGTAAAATATTTTTGTGCTCAGCAACAGGCGTTCTCAAATCATCTCTAAACCAAAATCTATCACAAATCGAACACCCGTGACCGAAAGGATTATCAACGAATAGCTTTTGAAAACTTTTGTGAGCATTTTATGAATGAGTGAATATTAACGGCGCACTGTTCAGCTACACGAGGGATTTTGCCGACGGACTTCGTAATTTTGAACCATGGTTAAGTGACGAAGACGTCACCTGAGCTGGCAACCCCTTCTCTTAATACCACACCACACCAACGGGAGGACGTTTGAGCTCTCGACAGATTTAACGTGCATCGCTGCCCTACACGGCGGGTCTTAAGTGGTACTCGGCTCGAACTCATGACACGCTAGCCACGATCTGATACCTTGATCACTAGGCTACCGTGGCCACGCATTTTTATGGGAATCATAGTCCTTGTAATGTAGGATAGAATTTATTATCAATTCACATGCATCAGTTCAAACACGCACCAGACTTGTTGAGGGCTCTGTAGCTGACGGCACAGGGTGGTTCATAAAATCCATATTAATCTGTGTTGTCATTAGAAGAGTCTCAATAGCATTCCCATTTTTTAAACTTGGCATTAAGAGAGTATTTTGCAATGACTTTTCCGTGCTCGTTATTCTCTCATGTATACTGTGATGGAGATTTGGCAGAAGCATTTGATGAATTTGTAATATTTTTCTGTTTTTTGTCAACTTTTCGAATGGACTTGCTGCTAGTTTTTCTTTTCTTTCTTTCCTCTTTGTGCATTTTATTTAGGCATTGTGACTGGAATTAATCCTCGCTTTGCGCATCCCGCGATTCCACAGGTATGCATTTTTTCCGACTAATTACTGTGGAACCTGAGCGGTTCCTTTTTATGTTTTCATTTATGCTTTTATGTTCATATTTGTATGAACTAATTCTATATTTTGAAATAAAAACTTTTTACAACAATTTTTTGTATATTTTAACTCTAAAATGTAGATTTGAAATACGTAATAAAAACTACACAGTGAGAGGGTTAGTAATAATTCAACACTAATGAAAATTAAAAAAAAAACAAATTAGCCGCCGAACACATTGCCATGTAGCCAACAATCTAAGGAAGTATTTCAAAAAAAGGCACGCTTTTGCTGCTAGAGCTATTTTGTTTACTCCGTAATGCACACATTGCAACTCATACAACCGTTCATAAATGTTCCTGTGTCTGGGGGAAAAGAACTCCCAATCGGAAGGTAGACAAACATCCAACTTTTTCATGGATATGACGCAAATCACGTGGTGTCCCCGTTCCCCCTTTTTCTCCCGATGGCCATTTCCTCACCATGGTGACGATTCGGGGGGATGGAAGGGAAAGACTACTTCGGTTCCCTTCTCCTTAACGCAAAACTAGGCAAATTTCTCAATCACTCTCGAGCGCAAAGAAGTTTTACTTTAAAAACCCTTTGATTTAAGAGGTATCGGGACCCCTATACTGATAATGTTAAAAAGGCCTTTTTCAATGTTCCTTTTCTAAAAATCTGTTGTTAATACAACCCCCAATTTTTTTTTTACAAGTTAAAAAAACATACATTTACTATTATACTAAAATGAGCTTTTTAAAATTTTCATTAATTTTTTTTTAAATTTTTTATTTTATTTATTTTGAGAAAACAGTGTTTGTCATAAAAAAATATATTAAAATATATATATATATACAAAATTTTGCTAAAAGCTCATTTCAGTAAATACCAGAACATACAAAGAAAGTGTCACTTAAATTTTGTGGACATAAGATATATACTTTCTGAGAAAAGGCACATCGAACCTTCAAAAATGACATTTTGAGAAAAACATATTTTATTAAAAAAAATTCACCTTATCAATGCATTCCAGCTCCCCATACTTCAAATTTTCAGTATTTTTTGAGTTTTCACCCTCTTGTATTATTCTTTTAAGTCTTTTATCTTTTTAACCTCCTTAGGGTTTTGCAAATTGGCATATCTTACCCTTGTAATCCTTTCTTTGTCGAGACGTTCCATGCAGCATGCCGCATAATATCCAGGCTCTATGTTTTGTCTTTTTTCAAAATATCCAACTTTGTTGCATTCCCTTTATTAAAGGATGCAATAGCATCATATGCACCAAAGGAAAGTGTTTCTAAGTGCACAAATATTTTTTGGGGACACGAGACCAAATAACATTATTAATGCTTTCATTTCGATTCTGCGTGTTTCCATGTAAGCATTTTTACAATAATTCTGGATAAGAAAGATCCCTAAAAACAGGCCTAATGGCTTTCACAACAGCAACTCGAAGTTTATGTTTGTGGTGGTAAACTTTATTTTTCAATTGTGCCTTGTCATAACGGCAGCACGTATCGAGACCTGATGGACAAAATCCATGTTGTGGATTTTCATCGGTTGATATTTTGTGAAGGAATATTGCCCATATACCTTGTCTCATATCTTTCATTCTTTAATATGTTTGTAATAGATGCTTCCGTTAATCTATTTTTTCCATATAATGCCTTGCCATCTGACAATTTTTGCCCTCTCATTTTTGCTTTGAAACGGCGGAGGTGAGATTCCATCCGTTTCATAACATGGCCTATACATTCAGTTTTACGATCATACAGTTGTAATGCGTTCGCCCGTGGGTGATTAATGCCTTACTTCTAAGTTTTCGTCGTGACCTAGGGGTGTGGGGGTGAATAAAGAAACAGGCGCTGCCATAATCTTTTTATCTCTTTATTAAGATCTTAACTTAAACACTAACAATGATAATAGTTATATTTTAACTTAGTGGATCTGAGGTGAGAAAACACACAATACGTATTACGAAATAAGCGCGATCCTGATCACTATAATTACTTTACCATTTACACGTAACCTCGGTTTATACACAGTTCCTAATAATTAGTAGATCAGTCCTACCTCTATATCCTAGGTAGCAGCAACCCTCTCGAATCTTCAAGGTAAATTCCTTATCTCGCGTGGAATGGTATCCACCTTGCTTGAACGCACTTTCACGAAATACTGACACTGGAATATCGGCTTGCTTCAGCTTACGCGTTTAAATTCAGACTCGCATAATCACTTCCCAAAAGGCCACACGCTTACTCTAAACTTCTGCTATTTAAAAGGTTCCTAATTTTCATAGTCACGTTTCGCTTCTGGATTTGGTTGGAAAGAATTTGCCTTTTTCGGCCCCAAAGAACCCAAGAGGAAAATTAATAGAAAGCGCGATGAGTCCGTCACAATCCAGTCCAAGAAGCAAAACGTGATTTATTCGAGGGTCTTAATGGCCCTTAAAAAATTATGTGCATAAATTTTATCTTTCCGAATTTATCTCAAAAATTTTATCTTTCAATATTCATCTCAAGTTGTAACTTTCAACATTCCTCTTAAATTTTAACTTTCAATATTCCTCCTAACTTTAATTTTCAATAGACACAATAATTTTACTCAAATAACTATACCAAAATTATCAGTTATGTCTTTTACTCAACTCAAATTCACTTTTACATATTTATTAAGGTGTATCCCATTCGGGTAACAGACCCGGGGGGAAAAAACCACAGAGATTTTGGTTTAAAAAACCAAGGCCATACACATACCGAACTTACATATTTAAATATCCTTAAAACTATTTCACTTTTCATCTGTACAAAGTATTTCCATGGTTGCCTCTAGGGCAGGGATAGCGAACCTTTTTGGGATGTGGGTCAAAATTCGTTCATATTTTTTTAGCATTAGCGCATGGGTCACTAATGCCCATTTGCACCAGAGTTAAGTTTAAAATTTTTTGTAACTGAGTATTTTTAAAACTAAACATTTTAAATTTCAATTGGGTTAACGGGTAGAAAAGGGGGCATTGGAAGTCTCTTTCTACAAACATAACTGAACATAATCTTACAAAAGGGCATTTTATACGAAGTGCTTTAAATGTAGTTATTTGCTTTGGTTTTCGATTTTTTTCCAACAAACACAATGTAAGTAAAATTGTACACTTTATTTGATATTTTGTAAACACTCATTTGCTTTATTTCAAATCCTACATATTTTCATATACAATCGTTGTCATTTGCGTAACTTTGGAACTGTAATGATCAAAATTGCTTTTGTGTAAATAAGTGCTTGAAAAAATTCAAATAGAATATAAATAATCCACACTAATTAGAAAATCTAAAAAAAACTGGGTAAGCAAACAAGTGGTTTCCTAGTAATCGTGGGTCAGTTAAAAAGCTTGCGTGGGTCAGTGTCTGACCCACGGGTCATAGGTTTGTCATCACTGCTCTAGGGCTTACAATTCAGACCTTAAAAAATATCTGCCTTTCTGCAATCATCAGGGTAAGCCACCCTGAAAGAAAAACTCTTTAAATATCACACAGTACAATTACATTTTACAAATTTCATATTTTATATGCAATCCTTAAAAGACAACTATTTTTCATATATACACCTCACCTGGTTTTCTAAATAAATTCCCCTCTAATCGCGTAGCGCTGTTAGTGTTATTGTTAATAATCTGTCTACGTCGTGTTCCCAAATCCAGATGCACATTAATATATATATATATATATATATATATAACAATGTATATATATATATATATTTTGGGTCAACTTCAACACTTAAGCAGTTGACTCCAGAGTCTCTAGCACAATAACCAATTTTATGGTGCAAACACTGTCCATATTTATGGTTCTCTTTTGATCGATAGCTTAAATTACACTCCTTCGGTATTCTGCGCTGACACAATCACAGCACAGTTTCTAGTGGACTGACATTTATTTTTTACTCTAGCCACTTTTTACATTTTATATCAAGAATTACTGGGCATGCACCCAGTTGAACAGCACAAACACAGTTACATATTCTTATTTGAAGACACAACAATATACACACTAATTCTCATAACTACATAGATGACGTTTCATACCGTGAACGACATACCGCCCACATTGGCGCTGGTTACACCATTATTGCAATCACTGTATTAGTTATTTACACAAAATGTAGTTAAATTGTTTAACCCACACAAATTGCACAAAGACACTAAGAAAAATGCACTAATAAAAACACAATTCTATTACAATTCAACAAATAAAAAAACAATTCACTGGAATTAATTAAAAAACACACAAAAGAAAAAATAATAATAATAAAATTTTTATCGAGTAGTACTTAATCACTTGGCATTGGCAAAGGCACAAACTTTAGATATGAAGGCTCTTTTTACAAGTACTAAATTGTGTTTTCACTTTTAGCTACTACAATTTTGTTATCGTCACCTAAATAAACCTGAATAATTCTTCCTAATAACCACTTGTGTAGAATTTGGCCAAATTCTCTTCAATTACTATTTAAGGCGCAATCTCCAACTTTTACATTATTTTTTTCAAACATCCATTTGTGCCTTTGTTGCATTTGGTTAAGATAATTTACGATGCCAAAATTTTCCACATTAATTACACTGTTCTAATAATTTTTTCCCATTTTTTAATGTAACTCTCCTTTATATTTATCAAAAGTTGGGCTCAATAATAAATTCAAGGATCTACTAATCAAAATTGAGCTGGAGTAAGAACTGGAAGCCCCATTCTCATTAGCAGACGAAAGGGCAAATAGGTCGAGAATTTAACATACCCTCTATTTGAACTATCACCGTTAAAAATTCATCATAAGTCAAATTTATTCCCCTCATAACAACTTGCAGGTAGGTATTTAAAGGATTTAATAGCAGCCTCCCATAGACCACCAAAGTTGGGTGATCTAGGGTTATAAACTCCATAGCCACCTTCTTGCCGCTAAGTATCTAGCTAAGTGATCATCTGATTTTCTATCCATTCCTTGAAGTTTTAATTTCCCTATTAGCTCCTACAAAATTTTTGGCGTTATCAGAAAATAATTTTGCGCATTTCCTCTTCGAGAGACATAAATCTTTTCAATGCGGCAAATGCATCCGGAAGTTAAATCAGACACTTCACTTCGATGGTATTTGCAGCAAACAGAAACAGATAAATATACAAACATAGATTTTATGCAAACTTCCCTTGCGTTGGCCTTTGTTTTATGAAGAAAGGACCACAAAAGTCTACACCCGAGCAGTTAAAAGGGGTAGTCGAGTGGTAACCCTTTCCTTAAGCAAAATTGCCATTATTTGAGATGTTATAACAGGTTTACACTTAAAACATATGATACATTTTATACACAATTTTACTACCGAAGGTGCACGACCATTGAAGGCCAAAATGTTTCGCGAACATGATTCAAAAGTGAAAAGGCACCAACATGAAAGTATTTGTTATGAAAATGTTCTATTATTATACGCTGACAATTTATGCGTTTTGGGTAAAATAATTTGATGTTTTGATTAAAGTCAAAATTTGTATTACCTAATCGGCCGCCCACTCTAAGCACTCCCACTTTGAATCCAAAACAGTTGAGACTTTCAACTTACTATTGGGCAAAACTCGTTGTTGTTGTAGACATTTGTGTCTACTGAAAATTCTTGAACACCTTTTTTTATTAGGAAGATTCGATTGATCCAACTCATCTGCAAAGCCCTGAGTGGACCATTGGCTTTGACCTTTCTCCTGGCGTTGTTTACAGACCTAAAAATATATAACTTAAGATACGCAAGAATGGTTAAAATATAATTATTACTAATATTACACAATTGTTCACTAAAGTCATTTCACACAAATGTTTGGAGTACTGGCACTTCCTTCCCCAAGTTTTTCACGAACACTGTTCTTCAGTTCTGGAGTGTACACGCATCGTTGTTTTCACTAACTTTCACAGTTTTGTTCGGTTAAATGCACTGCCAGATAGAGCGCTCTGGACCGTTCCACCACCAGTTCTTGGTTCAGAAGTTTGTCCGGATCTACTCCACAAGAAATCAAATCTGCAGGATTCTGGTTGGATGGCAGCACGGCCAATGCTCCATTGCCGCTGAGGAACAAAATCTTGAATCTTAGCAATTCTATTCTGCACAAATGTTTTTAAGGTCCATCGGTTCTTTTTGTAGCCATGATAAGCACTATCATTGAATCAGTCCTAGATAAACTTTAACTGATTCCTGGTTTCAAGGCATCAATCACTCTTTCACAAGAAGTTTGGACAAAAGGACATTTTGCACATAACTCTAATCTGGGAATAGTTAGGCACTTAGTGGGTGAAACTTTCTCGATTTGCTAGTAATTAATTTCACTAAAAGTCTCTCCCGAATTATTTTTTGATTTACCAATACACTGCAGCTCCATAGCAACGCTCACGACGCATCAGAAAAACCATGAATCTCTATAGAGGAAGGATTCTCAATCACTATACGCTTATCTCGATATTGGTGCTATTTGAGCTCTCTAGCCTAGTAACAACTGGTGCCATTCTGGGAATACACTTTTATTTTGAAATTGGATCTTCCCAGTCAATACTAAGTCTCCAAAGCTTTGGCATAAACATCTTGGCCTTGGACACCACGGGTCCCACAAGTCCCAAAGGATCGAACAGTCCTGGCAATAGTTGATAAAACGCTTCTCTTTGTATACGAATCTCTTGGAATCACGTCAACTTTAAAAGGGAAAACGATGATAATGCTTTACTGGGTCCCAGGACACACCCAATGTTTTAGTTTCATTTGGTCTGGAAAAATCGTAGATTTCATTTGAACACTGCGAAAGTTCAGAATGATTTCCACAGATTTTATGCAATTCCAGCCTGCACTTTTCAAAGTACAATTAACTGACGTTTGTAGCTCCTTAGCCTGTTCTAAGGTTTCGCACCGCACTGCCCGCATCGTCCATGTAAAACTGGCTTCCGAAGGACTGGGTGCTTGCTACCGGGAATTTTTCTTCATCATAGGACAATTGTCTCAATGTTCGTTGCGCTAAGTATGGGGCACTGGTCATCCATACAGTGACCGTTTGAAGAGGAAAGCTCATATGTTTTACTCGATCATGTTTATTGTCCTTCCACAATATTTGTTGTAGACAGCGTTGTTCGGAATCAATTAGAATCATTCTATACATTTTCTTTATGTCCGCAGTCAGTGCATATCGGTAATTACGAAATCTAATCATCTGAGCATATAAGTCATCTTGGATGACTCCTCCCGTTAACTGAATATGTTGGTGGTAATCCATTATCTGGCCAGGACTATAGACGCATTGAAGACCACTCACCTTGGTGGGTACTTTTCTCCGGGTCTATAGACACGCCGTAATATTGATATTATTATTAGTGATGGGGTGAAATAGTTTAAATGCTTCGGATTGTCCATTTTTTCAACCCTCGCTTCTCGCATATATCCCAATTGTTCATATTCTTGCATGAATTTCTCCTATACAGTTTTTAGATATTGTACTTGGATCCCTTTTCCAAGGAAGTAAATCCATAGTGCATTTAATCGTTTTGAGGAGCAATGCCCTGGAATTTCCTTAAACAATTTGGATCAGCTTTTAAGGGGCATTTTAACTATATACCGTCCTTCAATGTCTCTAGAGTCTTTTTCATAACGTGTTCCTCGCATAAAATTAGCCTCATTTGTTTTTTGTTTTACTTTTATCTCCGCATTTTCTACTTCCCAAAATTTTTGAGATGTTTTATTTAAATCTTCGTCCCTAACTAACCCACGATGAACTTTAGTTTCGTTTAATGAATCTACATTACCACTTACAGCGTATCCGAAACCGTGTTTTTGTAAAATTAGATCCTGAATTTTTATCTTAAATTTTCCGGTCTCAATAGTTCAAAAAAATATTTCTGCACCTAACAACATGTCTGTTTTTATCTGGAATATTAAAACGATCATCAGCTAACTCCACTATATCGACAAATTAACACTGGTATTAAACGTGTTATTTGGAATAAAATCATGATTTATAGTAACTACTAACATATTTAAATCCTTCACGAATGTGTACTTTATTTGAAATATATATAGTCGTTTTAACGCGCTGTTAACAATCATAGAGGTCATCGTTTAAACATGAGATCAAAGTATTAATCTTTTCACTTTTCAGTTTGTAGCAATTTATTGGCGCGCTCATTTTGTAATAAGACAAACCATACTGCTACTCCGTCTAACAAACACCTACATTCATGCCAATTCGAATATTTATCATAACTAATATGCGAGCGGTGCTCAATAAGCATTTTTTAATTTTTGGTAGCATGACTAAAAGTAGTGCTTCACGATTTCTTGATTGTTTGTATTTGAACTAGGAATATGAAAGGAGGGGTAAAGAAACATTAGGATATATCGTTTGCGGTTTCTCTTCAAAAGAACCAGACGGGGATTCAGGAATACTTTTTACTTCTCTTTGAAAATGAGTAATTTATTGTACTGACTTCTTACAAATTATGCAATTTAGAGCGGCTTTTATTTTAACACAATATTCTGGGGATAGACATTTAAAGAAGAAGCATATTTTATTGTTTTAACAAAATCTACTCTTTCATTTATCGAAAAACCTTCAAACTGAGGGGCAAAATTACACCAAAAGCATGTGCTTCATTTTACACAACACACATTTTCATTCTTTATTTCCAGAAAAAAATACGCTCAAAACTCCTCTCCTGACTTTATGAGCTGTTATATCTCTGTTGTTTATTGAAATCAAATCGTTTATTTTTCATTTCAATTGAAGGACCACTGGAAAATGTATTAGACTCGCTTTTCATTTTACCTTTAGCAGATAAATAAATATCGCATTCTCGCCCTAACTCGTAGGGTTTTAAAAATGTTCTCCTTATTTTACATTAATATGGTGGGGTAATTCTCTGTCAAGGGGGTGCTCAACATTATCCGCTACAATTAATTCACATACTGACTTAAAATCATTAACATTTCGTAACTGACAGTAATACTCAAATGTTGCATAACCTAGACGCAAATTGAACATAACTCTCTGAATCTAATTTTTGAGTTTTACGAAAATCATTATAGCATTCTTGCGGTGTAGGCTGAAATTATTTCAAAACTAAATATTTTTTAGTTTATCATAACTGCGTAATTCTTCCTCTGACACATAAATCATTAAGTTATTCGCTCTCTCTCCTAGAATGTTTAAAAGAATCTCCGATTTCCATTCTTCGGGAACCTCTTTCGTTTTGAATGCTTTCTCTAATGACTGAAAAAATAAATTATATGGCTCAACACGTGAGGGTACAGAGATAGTTAATGTTTTTACACTTTTTATTAACGTTTCGATACTAATATTGTTACCTGTTTCCGGTGGTGCTCACTGTGTTGAAAGTGACGAATCATGTGGTAAATCTTTTTCGAATATTAGCTAGCTCTAATTGCTTCTCTAACTGCGCTAACTTAATTTTTCTAACTGTAATTTGTTTCACTTTCCTGACTGCTTATGCGCTAATTTTATCTTTTTCTAACTCTAAATTTAATTCCCTCGAAGATTTTTTTAATTCTCGTTTCTTCAACAGCATAGTCAATAATATTTTAACTAATTCTGTTTCACATACACTTCACTACTTTCAATTAAAATTTTCAAATCAAAAGGAACTTCTGCATTATCTGGCACAATTAGTTTTAATTCCTCAGCGACAAGTTTTAACTCGTCTTTTCTTCAAATTATGATAAAAGACATAATTAAAATTCTCACAAAATTCAAAAGAATTCAAAAGAACATTGCTCTCACCTACTTCACATAACCGGTCCTTACACTTGGCTTCTTGCTTCGTAATACGAATGTACACAATAGTTTCCTTTCCAGCCATTTTTAATCCAATAGCTAATTTCTAAGCTCCGGTTGCAGTCGGACCAAAAGTTTAAGGTCCAACTTCAACGCACCAGCAGTTGACTCCCTGGGTCTCTAGCACAATAACCAGATTTTTACATAAGTTGCAAACACTGTCCCATATTTATGGTTCTCTTTTTAGTCGATAGCTTAATTACTTCTTCATTATTCTCATGACACAATCACGACACAGTTTCTAGTGGACTGGCATTTATTTTTGCGATGAAACTTGGTATTGATTGGAAAAATGTCTCTATTGTTAAAGATGTGATTAACTTTAAATGGATGGTTATATACACTGCACAAGTATAGAGGACAATGTAGGCCTTTTTACCAGACGTAAGCTAAAGTGAACCAGCCAGGTCCAACTCCTACGATTTCAAAAACGGCTGCTTCATGTACTCTATTGTTCGGCAAAATACCTGGATTCGCATCACATGTTTTAGAAGTAAATCGTTGACACTTAACACATTTTCGGATGTAATTTCGAATAGTCTTGCGAGCTTTAAGGTAACAGAGCACCTTCGAAGAAAATTTTTGAATTAACCTGAATTTTGCCTGTAAATGCATATTTTATGACCTAATGGGTCTCTAAAATTAGAAAAATACCCAAGAAAAGTTTTGTTATTGTACATTTTTACTGTCAAAGGGGTATTTTATAAAAAAATAAGCAAAAATAAGAATTTACGCAAAATATGATAACTGAAAAAAAAAATAAATATATTGACATTTTGTAAATTGAATAATATAGCATACAACCTTTTCTAGGGAATAGACTCTTATTTTGGTAATATAACTATTTTTTACGTGGGAAGTTATTGTGTTTTGAACTTCTATACGTTGACATTTTCTTTAAAAGCTATTATAATTTTCATTTTATTGCTATATAAAAAAATTTCGACTCAACACAAAACCTTAAGAAAGATCTATTCCCTGTATAAGTATTTAAAAAACATAAATATAAAATTTTTATTTCATTCAAGCATAACTTTTTGAGACATTGTGTTTTGCGTTAAGAAAAAATGAGAAAAAACTCATTTTGAGAAAACGACAAAAATAACATTAAACTCATCTGATTACAAGAAAAACACTTACTTTCCTATTAAAATGCACCAGATTTATAATTCTCCCCATCTTTTACTTCTAAAACACTATTTTTTTTCTTTTTAAGTGCTCTTAAAATTTTCCTGTTTCTTTGTTTTGGGGTCTGCATTATGAATTGATTCGCGGATTCTGCATTTATCTAAATGTTTATATCCCCGTAAGGTAAACACTCCAGGATTTTCTATATTCATCTTATTAAAAACCCTTAGACACCCGCTTAATCCTTCATTGAAGTGTATAATAGCATCATACGACCCACACACAAATTTAATTGTTTTGAGCGAAACAAATACTTCCTTCGATACTTTTTGCCAAACTATTCCATTAAAACACTCGTTGACATTTTGCGTACGTCCATGTAAGCACTTGCTTAATATCTGTTTGTCGCATAGTTCTAAATATACTGGTTTAATTTTATTTAAAACATCATTTGATAAACCAGCATATTTTGTGGAACATTTTTTTTCCATTTGCCACCCCCCGCTGAAAATAACACCAACTTTCTTTCCCTATTTGGCATTGACCATGCATCGGTTTCTTATCACTTGATGCACAGTGATATAACGCAGCAATTACATTTTTCTGCATGGCATTTAAGTTACCGACATTGCTGTGAACAGCAATTCCGTAGTAGTTTTGAAGTCTGTCGATAAAATTATCAGTTAGTTTGTCTTTATCAGACAGTCCTTTAGTTTTAGTTTTCAGTTTTCTCAGACGTGAGCCCACTCTCTTTGGTACATGGCTAATGCACTCAAACATGGTCACACTGTTTATTCCATAAGTGTCTTTCACACTCATAAAAGCTTTTGAGTCACCATCCCCATAATATTGAGTGTATTGAAGTCTGCGTTTTTTTTTCTGTGATCGAAGAAATATTCGGGAAGCCCCCACAATTTCCATTTTTGATGAAGAGTTCCATTGATACACTGACATATGTGGTCGGCATTTGACGACTCATAATCAAAGTTTCTTGGCATAGTCTGAAGTCTCTTACATGTAGGACAGTAGGATGACATAACTTCTATGTCTAACACCTTACCAGTATCAACTGACATTGCAGCAACACAGCCATTCATAGATGTGTAGCCTCTTCGCTGCCATGTGCCATTCACCGATATGCCACAATTTACAATATCAGATGAGAGATTTTGTTTTTTCTCCACAATTTCGGTAGCAGCTTTTATCATGGATTCCTCAGCTTCTTCCTGAACCACTTTTAAAAGCTTTGATTCCTGATTTTTGTAAGCAGTTTTGGTTAGTCGAGGCAAATTTAATGTTGAGCATAATTTAAATGCTCCAGCAAAACCTTTGCCTATCTGCCGCATACCATATACAAGCCTCGTATTTATGACAGGTGCATTTACAACTTTTTTTGATGAAGCAAATGTAAAGAAAAAGTCACAATACTTACATTTTAGTGTAAAATGGGAGCACAATCAATATCAAGAATCCTCAAATAGTTCTACTTTTTCAACAAAACATTTTGGGCAGCAAAGTTGAGCAAAAGCTTCTACAATAAGTTCAAGGTCAACGATTCTGTTACCAAACATAGGGCCAGGTATTTCTTCTGCAGTTAACACAAACTCTCATTTCCTAACTTTGAAGAGCTCTAGCAGTACATTCAGGAACTGCTGAAGTGATGTTATTTTTTCGAAGTTTTTGTAAATTTATTTCCATAAAATTGCCACTTGCGCTTTCTAGCAATACTTTTAACCATTTTTAAGTTAAAATAAAACAGAATAAAACAATCAAACATTTTTACGATGTCGGTTCTTTCAAAAAGAAAATCAGACACACATGTAAATAAAGTCAAAACAACAAACTTGATGCCAGGTTTTCAACATAAAGAGGAAAAATGTATTTCCAAATACATTTATATTTATTCTTAAATGTTCCATTTTAACTTCTGACTAAATATTTGTATATTAATTATAATATTTCATGTCATATACCATAAAAGAGAAACGTAAACAAACAACTCGAGTCACTTCCGGTTAGCAGAAAACCATTTCGGGTCCGAGAAATTTATGATTAAGTAATATTTAGAAAGCTGTAACTCGGCTTCTAATTAAGATAGAAACAAAATATAAACAGATTTACAAAGATAAAAGATTGAATTTTAATATAAGTTCAAAAACAAAAAATCGATATTTTGACCAAAAATTGAGTTTTAAAGTGTTCTGTCACCTTAATAATACAGTACTTTTCTCGTAAATGTGACATTAACATTGAAGTACCAGCATGTAGTAAATCAATATATGGTCATTCATTATTTATAATTTAACAACTGTTTAATCCGATGGTAAAATGATAGGAAACCTAAAGTAGTTAGTATCATCTCGATAAGCAGCATTAGTTTTAGCTCTAATTAGTCCATTACTATCCACTATAGGTCTTAATTTGATTATTTTGTCATCATTCACATGCCTTTAAATGTTTCCTTTTGAATCAACAACATAAGTACTATCTCTGCTCTTTCAAGTTCAGCAACTGACAAATTCTCTGAGCAATCAAAAGTGGTTTTTCGTGACTTAAAGTAAAATCTAAATATCCATGCTAACATGCGTACAATTTTTCTTATAGATGAAAAATACTTATAATACCAATCACTATTATCTGTTTTAGCTAATGTAATGACAATAGTTTTACGCATCTCTGAGTAACCAGCCCCTCATCTGGATTATCTTCAATTTTTGGCCACTTTTTCCTCACTCTCATGCAACCAAACTGGTCCCTCCCACCATCTTTGTTGCAACAACTGTTCCTCAGAACACCCTCGAGAAGTCACGTCGGCGAAATTGAAAATTCCGGGAATGTGTCGCCAAACGACGAGGGACGTAAGAGAGCGTTGTACAAAAGTTCCCCAATTTTGATCTCGCTGTATCCAACACAAAACTATAGTTCAATCAGTCCAACAAAATATTTACATCGTAAAGTTGGAGATCTTGGATAACAGACGACAATATTCTAGCTCCAATTAAACAGGAAATGATTTCTAGACGGGGTATAGAGTTAGGAGTTTCAACGATACTACTCTGCTTCTCTAGCGTGCACTAAATTAACTATTACTTCATTACTCCTCTCTCTCTCTAACTACTCTTAAATAAACACACGTCGCGTAATCTCGTTTACTTATGTCACAAAAAACTTGTAAACTCAATGAAACGGCAGTGACAAAATATTTAACCATCATGGTTATTTTATTTTCGATAAGGCATTTAATTGTCGATACCATGTTTTGAATTTCCTTATTAAGTCATCTGAGAGAATTTCGTCCCACTTAAGTTTTAAATCCCCCGTTTCTTGTAAAATCCACTTCAGTATCAACATCACGGGTGCGGTAAAATATATCGGATTGAAAAACCTGATAAGCAACAGCCAAAACTAATCATTTACAACATGTTTATCTGGTTCTATAGTTAAATGTATTTTGTAAGATAACATATCTGAGTTCGTATGTCATATTATATATATATATATATGCCCAAAACTGAATTATTTTCTTCCATCGATGAATCTCATCCTCAGAAATCACCCCTTTTAAATTAAATTTCCACCCTCTTAAACTAAAATGACCTGTAATCATAATCATTTATGATTCTAGGGATAAACTTTTTCATTTCTGACTCAGAATTTAGGCTAGTTACACAATTATCAACGTAAAATGCGCTTTCAAGTGTTTTTGCTGTGCAACTTAAATTCTCGGGTACATTATGTAAATGATATTTGCAGCGTAGCGGCTAAAAGACATGGACTACAAGTTAAACCAAAAACTACCATTCAATGTCTGTAACTCCAACTTTTCCAGGGGCATCTTTTACGAACCACAGAAAATGCAAAAAAATGCGATCCTTTTCCCTTATTGTGAAATTTGTAAGAACACTTTCTATATCTGAAATAATGGCTATGCAGTTCTTACGGAATCGATTAAGAATCGTTCGAATGATTTCCATCAGGTTTGGTCTAGTAGAGAAACAGTTATTTAAGGGTGGAGAACCTGCGAAATGTGAACTTGCGTTAAACACTGGTTTTAATCTCGTAGTATTGTTTCCCTTAAAAACAAGTCTATGCAGCAAATAGTGCACTCTCTTAGATTATGCCTCTGATATCTTTTCAATTATTCCAAGGAACAACCAATTTACAAAAACCCGTTGTAAAGCTCTACCTTACCAGTACTTACTAATTTTTTTTTTCGTATTTAACAAACTTTTTTCAGCCAACATTTTATTCTCAGGTAAGAAGGAATTATCTACTATCCACGCAACGCGTATTCGTACCTACCTTCTTAAGAGTTTCTTTAAAATCTCTCAGTTTCCTCTTCTAACTCGATTTTAGATTAGAGGAATTTTAGAATTATCTAATCCCCACAACACGTCTAACTTCCAAAGATCACTTATATACATAATTTGTACCAACAACGAATATAGTATGCAAAAACGACTATTAACGGTTTGCTCAGAGCCAAAAAACTTATCTAAAACCGTCCAACCTAATCGAGTGTGTACAGCCGTTAAATTAGATTTAAGAGTTTTGACTTTTCCCATCAACAGTTTCCTCTAACATCAGCCCCAATTAAAAACTTTATTTCCTTATCAACGTTAAACTTATTTATTTCCAAATCAGTAAGTTGAATACCGTGTATTTTAAGTTCATTTAAGGTATCCAACTACGTTCGGAACCGGGATTTTAAAAAAGCGCATAAATGGATAATTTTCATATTTAGTGTCACTTAGATTAGAATACATCTATAAAATTGCTTTATATATAAGAGCGTTTTGAGAAAAAAAATTATTTAAATACAATATTTTGGCGAAAAATTAACTTAGAATAATTTTTTTTTCAAATGTTCTCCTTTTGTGAAAAATGATTCTATTATAATAATATTTTGCCTGTATATAGCTCAGACATATTAACAGAGGCTCAACTAGAATTTTTGAAATATATAACTTAGAAGTGGGTTTATTCATATTTTACGACAACAGAGGAGCAATTTAAGAAAAAACGCCAATAATTATATTTAAATTGGTGGTAACTCTAAAAATAATGTGCATTTTTCAAAAATTATAGTTGAGCCTCTGTAGAGAGGTCTGAGCTATATACAAGAAAATATTATTATAATAGAAGCCTTTTTCACAAAAGGAGAACATTTGGAAAAAAATCTATTCTAAGTTACTTGTTCTCCGAAATATTGTATTTAATTAATTTTTATTTGTCAAAATGTACTTAAAAAAATTTTATACATGTATTCTAATCTAAATGACACTAAATGTCATGACAATTATCCATTTATGCGGTTTTTTAAAATCACGGTTCCGAACTTAGTCGGACACCTTAACCACGGACCAGTTAGAAGTTGCTCAATCTCAAAACAAAGACGTTCCTGACCAAGTACTACAACTTTACACCTATATCTACCACCAACATTATTTAATTCTATAACATAATTATTATATACACTTTCAACAGTTTTTATACCCAAACAGCGATGCTTTAAATTAACTTCACACACACACATTCTTAGATTTATAATTCTCATACTTTTAACAATATCAGAACTAATGTAATATTTCATACTGCTTGTATCAAAAATTGCTCTTGCTAACATTTCTTTCGTACCGTTATGCAATCTCAAGATTAAAGTTTGAAGGTATACATCTGAATGCCGAACATGCTTATTTAAAGAGTTGGTTACATTTTCTCCAACTTTCGTAGTATTCGTATTGTTTGGATAATTATGATCAAGGTTCGAAGCCAAATCTGGGCATAGGATTGGGGAGTGACGGTTCTGGCGAAGCAAAACATCTTACATTGGATTTGCAAGAAATTGCTCTATGTCCTCTTTTAAGACAAACAAAGCAAGCCCTTTTATCTTCGCAATGTTTTTCTTTTATCCTCTAAAGACATCTTAGTTGTAGAACTATTCTTACAACTTGGTGACGGATGACAAAAAACTCTCACAAAAAACACAGGTAATTCTCTATAATTACAGGTATAATTATAGGTTCTATAATCGGAAATTCTCAAAAATTCTTACAGTGGTTTTAAATTTTTTTACCTTCGCATCTGTTAAATTTCGTTTACTTGTGGGGGCTTTCGTCACGTTTTCATATAACAGCCCTCTTGGTTTTTCCCCAAAAGAATGGCTTTTATTTCAACCCAAATCAAGAAGAAGAACGGGGGTTATGTAAATTTGGAATCATACATATATTGGAAGTTTGCGTTCGCTAGGGGTATGTGAGGTCTATGTCTATGTGTAGAAGGGGTTGAATAAAGTTTAGAAGTTCGAGAATTAGTCCAGTCATTCCAGTACAGTCAATCAAAGGTGGATCCGGGAAAAGGATCCCAAAAAGGTTTAAAGCAACGTCAAAGTGTTTCTGAAGATAGCTGTTTACCTTTTATATAGGTTAGATTAAGTGGTCAATTACGCGATTATTTGGAAACGAGTTTCCTCTTTCATTTTTTTAGATCACCTACTTAGTTATTATTGCGGTATTTGGGGTTTTTAAAATAGGATCTTAATTAACAGATTCTAAAATGCTATTTGGGGATCCTTGTTCTTCCCCACAGAAACAGGTCCCTAGATAAGTAGAAATGAGGGTCCCCACAAGTGGGGTCTTCACACTTTTAGTTGCCACTTTTTAAAGAAATTCCAAATTTAGTGATTTTTTTCTATTTTTCAATTTACCATCGAAATATGTGGGAAAGGGTCCCCCCGGGGGGGGGGTTTTTATAACTTTTCAGAAGAAAAAAATGCGCGCAAATTTTACAATTCATTCCTTCATGTTTTAAAACAATTAATGAATCAAATTTTTTTCTCTTAGAGCGAATTTAGGGGGAGAAGTAAATCGGGGCGTTCCCGCTTTTTTAAAATTTTGGGTGGCAAATATGATTCCACTAGAGGGAAAATTATATCAACGTGTTTTTCTTTTGTAACGCGCGCGCGCCGAGTGAATCCAAAGCCATCAGTTGAGTTTGCAATTTATCGTAAAGAGAAGGAAGATCTGTGTCTTTCCTTTCCTTTGTCATTAGGCCTAATAATTCTCGAATATAAACTTGAATAAGAATGCTTTAATAACCGAATCTTTCTTTTAAATATTCCACTGCTTTGGGATAGTTCTCAGTGGTCGCCGGGAAACTTTCAATGATTTATCTGGGTTTCGAACCCACAAATGTAAACTGGATAAGATATATTGGAATTTATTACTTTGTTCAATCTTATTGTTCTTGTGTATTTTTCCGAACTGGGACCAAAACTTTAACCATTCTTTCGGATTTCTGTCACATTTTTGTAGCTCAATTTCCTGCAGTTTAAACTGAGGAACTGATTCAGTAAACTGTGAATTTTTTCGATGACGTATCTTCGTTTGAAAGCGGTTATTTGTCTATTAACTCTCGTTTTCAAAACAATTGTAAAGAACAATATCAATTCTAAAATCTTGCGAGCTGCATCTACCCGATGCTGGGCGTTGGTGGGAAAAAAAATTTAGTTTAGCCCTTCAATTAAAGTAACTAAGTTTATTCAGAACTTCCGAGCGAGAGCGAGAGCAAAACACGTGATTGTTTCACCCTTTTTATATACAGAACATAATGACATTACATAAGCTCTTCACAGTTACAAAAACGTGGCGCCATGCAGCCATTCATTCATACAAATAATTTTTATTCTCAACAACAATAAATCGATCTTCAAACTTTTCACATGATAGGTATTTCTTTTATTAAATATCTTGACTACATCTTTCTTGCTGCATTAAATCAAGCACTTGATCATCGCATTCTTTAAGTTGTGTAAACCTTTTTGACAATTGTTCCAACGTAACTTCAATTACGTCAAATTTTATATCACTTAATTCAGACGATAATAAGGCTTCTAAATTATTTGCGCTTTTCGTAAGCGCTCCTCTTATGGTAGTGCGGTTTTTTCTTTTTGACATTCATTATGAAACTATTTATCAAACACTTTCTCGATTCCTAATAACTGTGTTGTGTGCTACACATTCTTAAATTAATAACCAGCAAGAGCGCAAAAGCGATTCTCGAAGGTCACTGACTCATCATCCTGGCTGGCTCGCCACAAATGTTGCGTATTCATCATTTAAAATAAAATCTAATAAAACCTTCGGTCCTTGAATGATGAAAGGCTGGTTGATTTATATATAGCACACAGTTTATTCACACACAAAACACAGTTATATATATCAATTACACAGACTCTTACACAGACTTTAAATTCGCAATACCACACACCCAGAGCTCGCAAAACCAAACCGCAATACAGAACGCACTGGGCAGAACTGAAAACTTAAATACAATTGCATTTGCTTAGAAACAGGGTTACAAATTGGGAGGAGACCACATTGGCTAATTTATTGCTTCCACAGCTCCCTTTTCAACATCTATTGATGGTACTCTGCAACACAAACGCTACTCATCTTTGAATGGTTGTGTGCCATATCAGTTGACACCGGAAAAAATTTTGGACATTGAAGTGATGACGCATTATTGCCACATGTGCAAAAGGGAACAACCATCCATCGAAACATGCATGTTCGAACTCTATAAAGGTTTCGCTGGGAACATGGAGGTTGTTCGAACCTACCGAGCGAGCGAGCTACGTTCGAGCGATCAAATGTAAGGAATGTGCAGTACTATGGAGACGGGGACTCGAAAGAGTAGGAAGCTGTAGAAAACTTTTATAGAACTAATTTTGTAACCAAACATGAGTGTAAATGACATCTGCAGAAACGTGTAGGGGGCGGATACATCAATTAAAAAAAAACGATGAAATGTTAGGGAGAGAAAAATAAATTAACTGATAAATTAATTGACAGAATCCAGAACTATTATGGAGTAGCTATCCAAAGCAATGTAGGTGATCTACAAAAGATGATGAGTAGTGTGATAGCTGCATTTTTCCACTGTGTATCTGGAAAAAACAATTCATTGCATGGACAGTGTCCTGAAGGATCTGAGGTTTGGTGTCGTTATCAAAAGGCAAAATCAGATAGGAGTCCTCTCAAAAAAAGTAACCTAGGACTTCCTAATAAAATAATAAACCAGATAAGGCACATCTGAAACTGGGTAATGAAACTTTGTTGAAAAAATGTCTTCATGTCAAGACACAAAATTGTAATGAAAGTAATAAAAACATTTTAAGGAATCTTGTCCCCAAAATATATTTATTGGCTGGAAACATTTCGCTTGGGTGCATTATTAGCACTAATGATTTTTAATTCTGGATATGCTGGCATATTATCTGTAATTCAAATTGTAAGTAGTTCCCTTCCTAAAAGTGTTGCACAAGAGTTGATTAAATTTAATGATCAAAGGAGTATATGTATTTCAACATCTTCAAGACACTCTTTACCACTAACAAAGTTGTCTCGAAAAAAAAAAAAAAGACTAATGATGAAAAAATAGGATTCTTAGTATATTCATATGGAGGATTTTATAAAGTACGTCTTTGCATGAGTTTTACTCTAATTTAAGATAACCTTTGTGATAAACAATACTTTTTTAGAAGCTTTTTCGTGAATGCTTACTGCTAAAATAATACAAATATATTTTGTATTAAGTATTTCTTAAATTCTATAATACCATGGAAGAATATATATATTCGTTTATCTATGTAAAATATTTTATTTTTTAAAGCAATGGCTTTTTTCTAATGTGCTTTTTATGTGTCTAATCTGCATTTTGAAAATTACGTACTTAAACCGTAAGAGAAAAGATTTTTGACACTATAAAATTGTTAAAAATATTAAAAGATAAAAGAGTTTGAAGAATGCATATAACATTGATATGTGCTTTGAAAAGGTTTATTCTTTTAATATAGAGGGTTTTTATTATTTTTTAAATTTTTAAATTTTTGAACTTTAAATGCTTTTTTCCCAAACCGATTTTTTAAAAACATTGGTTCCTTTCTGTAGAAAATTATCTGAATTTTTGTACCCGTTCATTATCATAATATGTATGTTGTTTATGGGGATTAAAAAAAAAGATTTTTTTTTATGATTGTTTTCTGTGTGATAAATGTGAAACTTTTGAAAAATGTACATCTTGTGCACTTTTTTACCCTTAAATTAGTGATAAATTAAAATTTTCCCAAGATAATAGATCGGTTTATTAGTAACCTTTTCTGGAAAAAAATTTTTTTTAAATTTGTGCATTAGAAATTTTACTGTGCTTTGCGTAACGTGCAAAAAAACCCCAATTTTAACCAAAATTCCAAAAAAAAAAAATATATATATATCGGAAGAATTTTTTTTGTCATTTTTATCAGTTTTCAATTGTAATTAAACAAAATATAAGTTTAAAAATAAATTTTCAGCAAAATTTAGAAAAAAATGCCTTTACACCTTGTCAGGCACCTTAAAAAAACATCTGAGTTGAGATTATGGCCCCATTTTCGACAAAAATTCGCGAACTTCAACAAAAGGGGGGATCATAGCTTTGTTGGCGAAGAGCAAATGGGGGATGACGTCCTTGGGCGTTTCGTCCTCATAGAATACGAGCTAAAATGTTTGGGGGTTCCTTTTTCCCTTTATTCAAAATAAAAGGACAGAGTGAGGAGTGATTAATTGACTGCATCGAATTTGGAACCATTTGTGCATATATATAGGTAGTTAATTAGTTCTACTCTTGAATGCTTTACTGGATTTTATTTCAATGTTACTTTACCGCCTAAAAATTGGAATTAGTTTCAAATTTTTAAAAAACATTTTTTTAGAATTCAAAATTGTACATGGAAGGTCCCTTCGGGCCCAATTAAATAGGGTGACAACTTCCTGTTTTCGTATCTCGTTAATAAAAGCTTTATCGTAGTAATGTGTTGTTCTGTAAACTTATTCACAAATTTAATCTTTGGATAAAAAGGGAAAAAAAAGGGTCCCCTTTTCTATGCCTACTAAAATAAACGTGTTCTTTTTTTTAAAATGTATAGTTATCAAAAAAATTATTTGAAATTAAATAATCCATTAGGAAAACCTTAATGATATTTATAATAATTTAATGGTTTTTTTCTTTCTGCATGTACATTAAATTACCGCATGTTATTCCTATATAATAGATGAGAGGAATATAATTATTCCAAGTTTGAGATCATTATATATATATACAGAGTGGCATCTAGATTAAAATTTCCCAGGTTTTAACCTGGTAAATTTAAATTTTTGGGTAGATGTAAAGAACTGGGGTAATATTACAAATTGATGAAATTTTCATCAAATCAGCAATTACACATAAAGGTAACAAAATCGTTGGATTTACAAAGAAAGTTGTATAGAAAAATCGTTAATTTTTTATTTTCATTAAAAATAAAAAAATAATATTGAATCCAGAAAACCAAGCTGAAGATTTTCATTCTATGACTTCAGTTTTGTCACTAATGGAAAAAGAGGGTTTTTCAGTTGTTTGCATTTAAGGGGGGAAAAAAGTAAATAAAATTTTTTTAAAATTGTGTAATGGTACTACAAAGAGTGTTATTTGAATCCCGAGGTAATAAGAAAAAAAACTAGATCTTATTTTTGTTTCAAATCTTATCAAATCTGCACGACATAATTGGTTGAAAAAAAGACTCTTTTTAATGTATCCGATCCTTCAGAATTTTCCCAAATAAAAAAAACCTTTTTTTTTTCATTATTTAAAATTTATAACGAAAACGAACATTATTGCTAAATTAGTTTTTTTTTTAAAAAAACCAAAAAGAACAAATTTTAAAACAAAATTTAAAAAAGTTTTAAAAATTTTGAAGAAAGGATGTGACTGCAGTTAAAATTTTTTTAAAAGTTTTTAGGTTACCCAAAAAACTTAGGGACATGCTTGTTAAACATATTTTAGATTTCTGGCAAATACTGAATAAAAAACCGGCTCAAAATTTTAAATTGAAAACAGTGTTCCTCTTTCATCAATGGAGATGATAATTTTTTTTTTCAAAAATTTGTTCAGAGGCTGGACTCAAAAAAAAAAAAAAGAGAAAGTTGTTTAAGGGGAAAAAATTTTTGCTTAGAGGCATACTTTAAAATGTCCCAGAACTTTTAAAAGATCTATTTCTAACATGTTTTAATTAAATTTTGGAAATTTAGAAGCCGTTTTGGGGCCAGACAAAGCCCCGGAAAAAATTATCATGTCACTTAATTTTTCAAGCTGAAAAAAAGTTGCGCATTAAAATTTTAACTTTGACTCAGATAAATATGGTACTATCCCAAAAATTTAATTTCAAATCATTCAGGTGCGATATTTTAATGTTAAAATATGATATTAAAGTTTTCAACGAAATAAAAACATTGAAATAAATCAGATAATATTTTAATATAAAGTATCGTTTAGTGATATAGGGATATTTTGCGCCATTAAAACCGAATCCTCCGATTAAAAACAAAAATTTTGTTTTATATAAGAAATTTAAATTTTTCCGGGAAAAATTCGAAAGGACAAAAATATTTGAGATTTTGGATAGAAAGGTTTAAAATGCCCACAGATATTGTTTTTAAAAAGCTTTCGGCAATTTCTTTTTTAATTTTTAATATCGAAAACATTTAACGGGTATTTTTGGATTCCCAATTTTGCTTACAAAAGTGTTTTTTTGGGGCCCTGGGGGGGAAAAGCATACGAAAAAAAAGATTTAAAAGATAATTAATTTACTGAATAAATTTAAAAAACAAAATATTTTCAGACATAAAAAAAAATGCCTTTTTACTCTGATATAATTTAGGGGGATATATATATTTTATCTCCCCCAAAATTAAAACTTTTCAATCTGATTATTTTTTTAAAAAAAAACCAAAAAAAAAACTTTTTATTTGATTTGTGTAATCTCAATGATGATTTTTTTATTTTTTTTTCCCAAGAGAAAAAAAAAACCCAGACCCAGAATAAAAAATTTGAAAAAAAAAAATTATCACCGTGATTATTTTAAATCCCAAATTTATATGAATCTGTTTGCTGATAATCTTTTTGACCTTCAAATTTATTGGCCATTAGTTATGCCCCCTCTTTATGTGTTTGTTTCTATTTGGGGAATTTGTAGGAGTGTATTTCTCTGTTGCGCTTTTTTTCCCTGCAAAAAGTTTTATATATTTTTAAACCACGGAGAGCACTTTGAAGGATTTCTTGGGGAAAAATTATTTTTTTACGAGGGATTCCAAACATATAAAGCATAAGAAAAAAATTTCACAATTACAAATAAATATTATCATAATGAATAAACTTTTTAAACCCGAAGTGGGGCGCGAGGGGAAAACCAATTACAAAATCGTTAATTTGGCAAAACTGTTTTTTTTACCAAAAAAAATTTTATTTTGAAAGTAGGTAAGTTTACTTTCTCTTAGTTAAATTATTCACGAAATCGTTACCCAAAAAAAATTTTGAAAAAAAGATTGGGGGGACTAACCACCCCCGTAATTGACGCTATATCGAGTGTGTTTTTGCCACCGGGGTAACACAAAACTTTTAGCTTTTTTAAAAATTAAAAAAAAATATTATTCTTCATTGAATTTTATATTATTTTTTTGTTTAACATTAATTTAAATTAATTCCAAAAATTTCAGTTCATTAAAACAAAATTTTAATATGAGCATTCATTTTTTAAAAAAATTTTAAAATTTTGAAACATTGTCGCGCATTTGGGTTTTTTCCCCCTAAAACAGCTTTTTTTAAATGTATTAAAAAAATGAACTCGTTCGAAGAGTGGGGACTTCAGACAGTATAATATTAATGCATCAGTTGAACGGGTTTTTTACAACTAATTTATTAATACTAAATTAAGAGCAAGTTTAAAAAATTTTTAGCGATTTCCAGGGCTTGTCTTGCAGAGGAAAGTTTTTAAAAGGGAAGGTTTATGATTAGAAATTGACACCTATCCTTCTTATTTTTGAGATCATATTTTGCTTGAAAGCAGCCACCGCATATTTTTTTTTAAAAAAAATTCGAGAAAAATTAAAAAATATATATTTTTAAAAAATTTAAATATAGAAAATTTAATATACTTATTTTAATAATTTTGGGGTTTAATTAAGATCTTTTTGTGCTTTAGCGTCAAAGTGCATTATTATTGTAAAAAAAATGAAAAAAAAGGGCCCCTTTTGGTTTGAGAAGCACTGCTTTTCAAGAAAACAAAATACTATCTGGGAAATTTCATGAGTTTTGGAAGTCTTGTATTCTTTATTCACCCTTTTTAAATTGTAACATACCACATTTTCATATTTTAAAAAAAAATTCTTTCATTCAAAATGCTTAAATAATTATTCAAAAAAAGGAAATAAATTTTAACGAAAGATATCCCCAAAAAAAAAAAAAAATTTTTTAAAGTTTATTTTATATTTTTCTGTTTTATTTATTTAAATATTATATTATTATATTATTATATATTATATTATTATATATTATTATTATATATTATATTATTATATATTATTATTATATATTATATTATTATATATTATTATTATATATTATATTATTATATATTATTATTATATATTATATTATTATATATTATTATTATATATTATATTATTATATATTATATTATTATATTATTCATTGTGCATGTATATCCTTGTAATATTTTTATACTATATACATTTTATGAACATGTTTAAGTGTTCACATAACTATTATTTGAAGAAAAAATATATTTATTGCAACGACTGTTCTTGGTACGACCCCGCCACCTTCCATTCATGTCAAGTTTTTTGTTTTGGAGCGGGTGGGCTGGGGAGACGGTACATGTGGTTTGGTTTCTTATCCTCAAAATCCGCGACGCCCCGACTGGAAGTCTTTGGCCCAGACTTGCCCCACCCTCCTGGTTTGGAAAGCCTGTCTAACGGAAAAAATGTCCCCCTAGGCGGGTGATGAAAAAGGCTCTGGGGTAAAAAAGAGGGTTTGGATGAGAAAAGTCCCGGGATGGGACGAAATCTGGCACCAGGCCCATTCCATACGGGGGGAAGGGCGTGTTTTGGTGTGTTCCCCCGAATAAGACACAAAAGGAGTTCGAGGGAAAAAGGGCGGAACTTTTGTGGGCTGCCAATGAGGTGGTGTGTGGTGGACTCGCCCTGGGAGGGACCCTTTGGGGGGCGGGGGCAGGGGCCAGAAATCCCAGATCAAAAGGGAAACCCAGGTTGACCGGGGGGGAATCGAGACGAGAGCTGGGAGAAAGAAGCGGAAAGAAAAAATCATCTCTTCATGTGTTGGCCGGATAATGATGGAGAACGAGTGGATCTTGCGGTGCTGAGGAAGAGAGTAGAGAAACGACGGTTGCACTACGGTTAGGTATCCGTGAAGCCAATTCAACACTGGACTGTATTTTGTTATCCTTACATGCAAACAAGGGGCAAGGTCTACAATTTACCTTATACTGCTGGAATTGAAAATTTTATTGACGTAGAATATGAATAAAGTATATTCTTTTAATGTATTGCTGTGTGACTAAAAACACTACGTTACATTATTTATTTGCGTTATTCGTTTAAATTATTTTCATAAAGGTTTTAGCATTCAAGGTATCTAAAATGTTATTTTTTTAATTTCAAAACTTTTGTTTGATTTTTAGTTATTTTTACCATAGCATAATATTTAATTTTAATGCATATGCATAAAAATATTGTAATTAATAGTTTAAATAATATCATCACAAATTTTTTTTTTCAAATGATTCAAAATTTGAAACTAATCAGTACGTTGCCTCATTAATGATATATTCCAAGAAAAGGTTTTTTTTCCAATTATTTATAGGTATATATATATATATATATAATTAAAACGTCCTGTATTTTCTATATTATTACTATGATGTCTAAACAGTTTGTGTCTTATGCATTTTTTATGTAATAATATGCCTCTAATGCTTTACTTTTCAAATTTTCTTTGCAAGTAAATGTTTCTTTTTTATTTGCATTGATTGAAATTATTTTATATTTTTGAATACTGAATGAATGAATTATTTTAATTGAATATATTTTTTTAACGTATAATCTAGAATCTATTTTTACTACATAATTACTGTGGTGTCCAAAACTGTTTGTCATTTCTATATTTGTATATATTTTTTATGCATTTTTTTTATAGTTCTTTCTTTTGTTATGATTTATTGATTCTATGAGTATAAAAAATGTCATTCCACAGGAAAAAGGAACTCCAGCAAAATGTTTTTAACTTCACATGTTTTTTTATTACTATGCTCTCTAATCTTTTAAAATTTTCTTTGTAAGCAAATGGTTTTTTTTAAATTTATGTGATTAAAATTATTTTACATTGAGTCAGTTATTTCTTAAATTTTTCTTATTATATTGTTTCTAATTATATTGTTATGAGCCTTTCATGAGTGATTTTGTCCCTTTTTTCGGGAAAATATTAAACATCATTCTAGCGTATTAATACATAAATTTCCTCGGAAAATATTCTAAGGGAGAGTTAAAAAAATAATGAATATAAATGCGGAAATATTAGTCTATGACCTGAAAAGAAATAAATGTCCTACATTTTATATTCCTCACATAGAGGCTGTGCGTAGAAATCATTCTCTCCTTTCGTGGAGTCATCAAAACGCTGTCACGGCTTGTTCTTCAAGATGGCTTTGCAATGACACTCTCTTCCCTTCAGAGAAAGGAGATGATTCTATTGAAAGAAATGCGCTACAGAGAGAAATTTATTGCATTTTTCGAAAGCTTTAGACAGATAATTGTGACAAAAGCCTCTCCTGTACCAATGCCGTATTGACCCGAAAAAAACAAAAAAGGACTAATATAGTATTGAAAATAAAATGTACATATATTATCGAATGATTGTTTGATTAACGTCAAACTTTGAAGCTACTCTTAGATTATCAACAACCTCGTAATTTAGAACTTCAGTCAAGGGACGAGGGCAATACCTAAGCTGGCATCCCAGTTTTCAAATTTCCACGACCCCCAACATAAGGACTTTGAGTGTCGGCTCTCTTTATGAAGGGTCTTCAGGGGCACCAGAACTCGAACCCATGACTTAAACATCCCCAAGCCGACCACGTTTTCATGACCATGACCCTCTTGGATAATGTGTTCACCTATATCTTTTTGAACAGGATGTCGTATGAACTGTACGCGATGTATTACGTAGCGTATTTTCTGGATTACTGCATAAAATGAAATTAATATTTTTTTACCAAATATGCGTAAAAATGAAATAAACTTATGGTTTTTCAACGATTTAAATATTGAATTTTTGTTATTGCTATACTAAAATCAATAAATAACTTATAATTTGTATTTTAATCTCTATATATATACAGCATAAAATATATCATGTCAATTATTACACAACGCTTTTATCAACGTTTATATATTACAGAATTTCTACTGAAAAACGACGGGAAAAATTTGCAATATTTATACTTTTGTTTATCTTCTTCATTCAAAAATTGTCTGAATATTTTTGAAATACATGTGATACTATTGACACTGCCATTCATAATTAAAAGTAATGTAATGAAATTATTATTTGTGTATTTGTGTTTGAAAAATGTTTAGTTTTATTTTTATAGATAAGAATTCGTCTAATAAGAAAATTGATACAATTCTTTGTGGATTTTCTAAGGACTCGAAATATTTTTCATATGAGGAACGATTTTTTTACTTATATTTCGAACCAAAAGCGGAGAGCAGAGTGCATGCAATTTTCTCTGTTTAAACAATTAAATCTCTTCAGCAATGACATTCAATAATTTACGAAATGGCTGTAAATTTATCTTTGGAGTTATCTTTCCAATTTTTTCGAAATTTCGTAGTTGTCCATAATTAATGAGATCTTTGTCAAATAGGGGGTCCATTACAAATTTATCTACTTCCATCCACTCAAACATTGACGAATGTGTTGAGTAGCACAGAATGTCACTGAGAATTGTGGCATACATTCATAGGGGGCCAACCCCTGTTCTATTGTATCTAAGTAAAATTTCAAAGTAAAGTAAAGTTTGTTCAGTTTCTACAGCAGAGAAATTTAATTTTTCCACCTATTCTTCCTTTAAAAATCGTTTTTTCAGGAAAAATAAAACTGTTTCATTCTCTACAGTATTTATCTAGAGTTATGGTGCTCAAACTGTCTACCGCAGAACTCCGGGTTTCACGAGTCATAATAAAAAAATCGGAAAGAAAAAGTATAATTGTGTTTGCAAAATGGATTAAGGTTCTGTATGAAATTTGTATAACCACAAGTATCAAAAGTTGATCCGAGATACATTAAAATTCAATTTTTTTTGTACATAATTCATCTTTATTTTGTAATACTGTTTAAACTTTTATTGTAAAATAATAAATGAATTTTAAAACTTTTTTTTTCTTGAACAAAGTAGATTGTGAGTATACTATTGTTTGCTATCCCGAGTTCCACGAAGTAATTTTATACTAGTTAGTGACAATATTTTGCAAACCTTTACATTTCTGGGGGGAAAATCACTTATAAAAATTTATCCACATATCAACAGATTCAATGTTAAAAGTTAAAATTAAGCTCGAACTCCTAAATTTTTGGTTGCTAATTTATGCAAAACACACATGAATCTCTCACACAGCTATAAACATTTTAATGTCATTCACAAAAAATGTATTTAGTTAGTGCAAAATATTTCTAAATGGATTGGCTACGAAAACAAAATATAAAAACTAATTTAATTCAGGATATGAAATACTACTACAAATAATGTCAAAACACCTGAACTTCGACAGTTTGTAAAAAATATTACGAACATATATCCCAATTACGAAATATAATGCCTAAGTAGGTGACATTTGAATCACAGGTTAGTATTATCAATGAATAAATAACATTAAAGTTACATCATAAAATTTTATAATAAAAAATAAAATACTTTTTTTTTAAAATTGTCTTCACACAGACACATGGTGTTTCAAAGTCAGCATCGAGGACTTTGTGTAATAAATAGAGTTTCTGCGAGTAATCGATACACTCTTAAGTGACTTGATTTTAATTGGGCTTAATACTTATATTCAGAACTGTTAAATAACAACTTTTTAGTTTATAGTTTTGATTTGAAAGTGTGTATAAGGATACTTTAAAATTTAATGAGCTGGGATTAAAACTGTTATATTTGGAATATATTTTCTAAGAAATAATTAGGTGTTTAATTTAGGACTCGAAGACGTAAAGGCATAAAAAGTTAAATGTTAAAAGAAGCATTTTGGTTTAGATATAATTTAATTAACCTTACAGCCCCTCCCCAATTTTAAGAGGGAGTCACTGGCGTTGATTCATTCTCTTACAAACTTAATCAATTTTCAATGTGTACATGAATAGAAATAGAATTTCGATACATAACATCATATAGAAACACATTATACTCACAGTATATAAGATTTAAATAATAGCAATGGTAAAATCAAAGCACAATAAAAATAAACGAAACTGTAATTAACTAAATAAATGAATCTCCTCCCTCAGAGAAAATATTTACTAGCGTTTTTATATCCAATTGGCTTCTATGACAGGATCTGCTCGTTTCTACATATTTTTCATAATCTTACATCAGCGTTTCTCAAACTGTGGGGTGCGCCCCCCTTGGGGGCACGATAACTCTACAAGGGGGGCGCGAGCATATTGAAAAGTCAAAAACAAAAGGTTATTTAAAAAATTATTAATTTACTGAAATTAAACAAAATATTTTCATATAATAAAATATATAATACACTTATAAATGTATCAGTACTGTACAATGTATATTTTAGTATTAATTTAACAATACCAAGTTGGATAATTATCAGTCACCCCATGGGCTTGTATTAACACTTATCTTGGTAATTTGTACGGTTTATAAAGAATTCCTTAACTGCCGATTAAAAGTTACGCGATTCGCTCCTACCGTTTACGAGCGTATTTTCATGTTTTTTTTTGAAGGGGAGAAAAGCAAATCTTCTGAAATAAATAAATTCTTCGCAAACATTATGAAAGTCCTTTTATAGCATTCCAAAGCCGTCGGAATAATTTTATGGATAGCACTGCACAAAAAGATCGTACTTCGGAAAGACGTATATATACGTCCAGAAAATTAATGCTTTGTCTGAGTGAGACGTATTTATACGTCGGTGACACATAAGAAGCTAAAGTCGAGTTGTAGCTTGTAGTGTTAAAGTATGGTATTATTGAATTCAATACATTGTTATTGTATGGAGGGAAGGGGGCGATGAAAAAGATGATTGAATAGTGGGTCGCGTATATTGAAAGTTTAAGAAGCACTGTGTCTTACATACATTTTTATTAATTCTAGAATATCTATCCTTTTGCTGTATTATGGGAAAATATTATATCAACAATAACAAAATTGAGATAAAATTACATGATGTCATACTAATCATACAATCATATGCAAATACTAAGATATTAAATGTGTATTAAAATCTAATTTGACTCCATCGTAGTAAAATCTAATTTCGTTATATAAAATTTTGCATAGATGATATACACTATGAAAAACATTAAAATATAAACACTGAAAAAAGGGAATGATTTATTATATGAAAAAGGTTCATAGCATCCTATACACTATTCAACACACTAAACAATATTCTATTTAATACACGTTATAACAGCTCTTATTTGAGTCAGAGAGGTGGAATAATTTCTATAAAAAAGTCTATCTTCACTTTTACTATGTACTTTTCAACGACAAATGAAACTTGATGTAATAAAAAAAATCACAATATTCTTATTTACTTAAAAACCTCACAAAAAATATTTTGAAGCTCTCATGAATTTTTTTTTATTCTTTTCATAAGCAGATTCTTCTCTCTTTTTTTTTAAATCTTATATCATCATATTAAATATATATGCATGCTTCTTTAACTTTGAGCACCTCATAAGGCACGGTGATTAAAATTACCAGATATTTAGGGATGCTTTAAAATAGGGCAATATAAGAGGTATACAAATCAAAATAAACAAGTTTGTCCTTTTAATGATTCAAGCCATTTACAAAAATAATAATGATTGAATTATCTTCTAACCACTGTATAGCCTTGAAATGGCTTTAAGGTAGTAATTTGGTATTTAAATTTATATAAGGAAAATTTCGAGAAACAGGGGAATACATTTTATAGCGGCTGTATATCATAACATGATAATTCAAAATAAGAACAGATTCAGAATTAAAAGTACGTAGAATTTTCGATGGGCAAATGTTTACGAAAAAGTAAATTCAGTGAACAAAAAATAATACGAAAGGACTTTCTTTAAGTTTCTCTGCAAAATCAATATCATGGGGTAACATTGATTAGAACATAAGCCAACTAAAAATTTACATCTTTCAACCTTAAAACACCAAAAACTTTTAGAAATCCAATTTCATTTAACATTTTAAAATAAAATAATGCAATACATTAAAAAGTCTCAGAAATCGTAATAGCTCTACTTTCTCTTTCAGAACATAAACACTAAAACACTTCAGATAAAATATACAATAAAAGTTTAATATCATATTGTACTTCTTCAGCAGAAAGGTTTTTATCAACAAAACTCACCGAAAATTCTCGCAGAGCGAATGAAATCCCTTATAATATTATAAGCAGTAGAGTTTTGGCGCCGTGTTTGTTGCTCACTTTCACCAAAAACAACTGAATGGATTTTAATGAAACCTTACAATAATAGTTTATGCATCAGAATAACACATAAGTTATAATTTATAAATATATTATGTGAAGTGTTCAAAATATAATGATAATTGTTAAGTAAGTTGGAAAAATTTCTACTATCTGCAAGCAATTCTGGCGTGAGCTGCAAAAAAACCCGTGACAGCATATATATATCTTTTATGTGTGAAGAAGAAACCCTTTTGTTTTGCTACATGAGGCTTTATCAACTAATTTGTTCTTTTAAAATTTGAAATGCGTATTTTTTGCCCCATAATAAAAACCCAAATTTGTAAGAGAGAGGTTGTTATAAATCTCTCTTTATTTGAATATTTTGCATGTGATTTTTTAACCTTTTTTTATTTGTGGTGGCCAAGAGGCACGATGTTTTCAAATAAACACTTTTTTCGCTTCTGGTCTTAAAAAGTAAATAAACTTTTCTCTACACACTACATCATTTTAGACAAATTTTCAAAATTTGTTTGTGGTTCTAAATAGTGTCATCAGTATAGCTTCATAATTTTAATTGAATGAGCAGATATTACTGCATTTTTAGTATAAAAATAATTCCGCCTTTACAGATCTGTATTTTTTAGAGTGAGTGAGTGCAATTAACGCCGCACTGTTCAGCTAAGCGAGGGCTTTTGGCGGCAGACCACGTAATTTTGAACCATGGTCAAATGACGCGAAAGACACCTGAGCTGGCACCACTATCTAACACCACCCGCAACAGCAAGGATATTCTACCAATACTTGGCGAGGATATTCTGAAATCCCACTCTTGAAATATATGGTACTTACGGGTTCCTATATGTGACTAGTATTTTAGCGGGGAATGCGAATAGCTTTGTATGGGCTCGTGGAACAGCGGCGGTTGCAAAGATTATCATTTTGTCCCGAAAAATAGTTAATGTCATCCACTTTAAGTGTCTTGCTTTTTGTACGTTAATGAGACCTTAGAAAACGATTTGACTATTTATTTTAGTAGACAGTGTATATAATTGAAATTTTACAGTGGAATATCAACTTTGATAATTAGTAAGCTCCTAACGGATCCAAATTTTTCAAAGTTGGAGGTATTTTTTGCTTATATATGTCCTTTAATTTGAAAATGTAGTGAAACAAAAATATTTGCATGAAAAAACTGCAGTATTAAATCATAATGCGGTAGGTAAGGGATTTAATGCGCGCATCAGCTTTCTCTACACGGCAGGAATGCTGAAGTGGGTATCGACCCGGAACTCATGGCAAGGTCAGCCATGATCCGATACTTTGACCACTCGGCTACCGCGGCCACTGTTTGTTTTCGGAAGTGTAGAAATAGTACATACTAAGAATTATGCAGTGAAAGCTAAGTCTAATCTTTCCCAAAGTTGTAATAAAGCTCGAGCTATGAAAGTAGCTATACATTTGCCAACTTGACTCTATCACCACTCTATCTTATCTCTATGTTTTTCAATGAATCGCCATCATAATTTAAAAAAAGGCGTTGCTTGCGAATATTACAATTTTAACATAAAATTATACATCAGAAAGTAATATTAATGATTACACTTTCAAATATAAATTATTTACACTATGATAAGCTTTCACTACACAAAGTTTGTAACAATGTGTTACTTTTGCTGTTTTACTTTTGCTGAGTAGAGATCAGCTTAGGAAGGTATTTTCAAAAATCGACCCTCAAGAGAGTTACGGGGAGCTATAAATAAAAAAACCCTTTTATCAGCTATTAGATTTACAGACTTAAAATTTAACAAAGGTGTATTTTTTCTTTCTTTTTTCTCTTTTTGTTCAGCTGAGATATGCAAAAAGCTTTTTTTTTGTTTAATTTGCAATTCAAGTAAAACTAACTCATTAAGAAGTTCTTTATCCTTCAATCTTTATTGTTTAATTTTTCTGTTCACCCTTGCGAAGAACGGGTATACCAGCTAGTCAAAGAATAAAATTAAGAGATTCCGCGAGTAATATTTGTGTGTGCTCACAGAAAGAATGAGTAATTGCTTAGGAATAAAAAATGTCAAAAAATAAAGACACCAGCATCCGGTTCAAATGGATTATCACAGAACATAAAATGGAAATTAAAAACAATTATTTCAAACGAAGATCGCAGTTTTGCTGAATCAGTAGATTTCTTGATTGTAGACCAAAAAAAAACTGAATTTACACCCTCTTCAAGTTTAGATATTTCTAATGTGGAAATTCCACAGTTTTTAACTTAAACTGACAAATCGTTTTATGAAGCAAACGAAGTTCACGCTTTGAATAGAGCTCATATATTTTTTAAAGTTTTAAAACGAAATACGTATAAAGTAAATGAAGAGTTGTTTTACAAAGAAAGAGAGAGAGAGAGAGAGAGCGAATTTAGGTGGTAAAGAAAGACAAATTGATGAACAAGGGCAGTGTTTTTTTAGTAAGCAATGACTCTCTTCAAGATACTTGAAAATTATTTTTTGATTTACGGCAGGGGTGGGCATTAAGTCGATCGTGATCGACTGGTGGACCACGAAGACATTCTGGGGTGAAAATAAAACGTTAGATGCGCTTACTAAAAGAAACAACCCGTGAATAAAAGAGACACCGCGTGAACCCAAATTTGAGAGATGTCTTCACGAAGACTAGGATCGAAAGTTGCCACCCATTTGGCAATGTTGATGTGAAAAATATATTACATGTTCTCGAGGAAAATGAAGGGTTTTTTTATCCTTTAAAAGGACGTAATTTGTAAAGAATAACTTTTGGAATCTAACAGACGAAGTAAAAAGTGTCGAAATTTTAAAAAAGGCTGCAATTCATTTAGCATCGCCCTTTCACTCTACCTATCTGTGTGAATCTACATTTTGAACGAAGAATATAATCATTCCCGTTTCACAGACGAATTCAGTGTAAGATTAGCACTTAGTAATTATATACCGAGGTATTCAAGATTGGGAGGGGGCGGATCTAAGGGGGAAGTCTAAGTCTTTTTATGAGACTATAGATAAGAGAACTGATTTTAAATGAAAATTATTTATTTTTTTTATGTTTTGATGCATTGTGAATTGTTTGAAAATGCATCATTTGATGTTATTAAATTTATGGGTATAGTTATAATGTTTGTATTTTGCGTTTTAAAAGAGTAATTTCTTCTACTGTAGTTATGTAGGTAAGTACACATATTCTGTATTCATTATTGTTAAAATCCAAATATTGTTGAGCCTTTTCTTTCTTTTTTTTTTTTCTCATTACACCTACGTCACTAGGTGTACTGTAATACCTTGAATAAAGAAAAAGTAGACCGTCCCATGTACAAGTCTGCCCACCTCTGATTTAGAGGGCTTGGAGACACGAGAGGATCCAGTTCTTCACGAAAGGGATTAAACTATAAAATTTTTTAAAGAAACTGTTGAATTCGAAAAAGACCGTTATATCGTACAACTTCCCTTTAGAAAATGTTATAATGAAGTCCGATAATTTCCCCTAGCTAAACAACGTTTCCAAAATTTATGGAGAAGATTTGGTCATGATTCGGAATTATATCAGCAATACGGTGAAATCATTCGCGTTTACACCGTACAGGGTATAATAGAAGTTAAAACCGAAATTACAGATAACGAGTTAAAGAGAATTGTATATAATTTATCTTATCAGGCCATAAGAAAAGAAGGTCGCTTAACGTCAAAAACAAGAATTGCATTTGCGTTGGAAGTCATCTAAATAATAAACTCTCATTAAATGATTGTTATGTCCAGGAATTAATTTAAATCCAAATCTATTAGACATATTAATTAATTTTAGATATTGAATGCAATAGAGCCTTTGGTTCTGATATTAAACAAGCTTTCTTGAAAATCTGTCTCGCTAACTAACTCAAAGATGCTGTACGAGTTCTCTGGAATGATGACGAACCGTGTGTTCATAAAAAGCCCAAACTACAGGTACACTGTATTAATCGAGTAAATTTTGGTGTTAGTTCAAGTCCATTTCTTGCTACTGCCACGATTAGGCATCATATTGAGAAATATAAACATGAGCTCCCTGACACTGTAGAACTTTTAGATAGAAGCTTCTTTGTTGACGATCTTATTTCAAGTGGTAGCGAATTTGAAGAAGCACTGCAAATTTCACGAAGAGCAAAAAATGTTATAGAAGCTGCTGGAATGAATCTCAGAAAATGGATTACTAATGGTGCTAATTTAATGGAGCAACGGAAGAAAGAAAAAGATGCACCCCACATAAAATTTAAGTTTAACCAAATAAAAAAATCTATGCTGTAGGAACATAATAAAGTTATGACTACAGTACTAAAGGCTATTGGAATTTTTTTCCTTAACAAAATCAAACCTTCATACAGAAACCCAGTTGGAAAGATTTTTTGCCCCTTGATTAATTTCTCCTTTTACCGTCAGAGTGAAATGCTTCTTTCAAGATCATCTCTGGAGAGAAGAAATTCAATGGGACGACACTTTGCGACACACATTGAAAAGGAGTGGAAAATTTATATGAGGAGCTACCGAACTTACGAAGTCTAAAAATACTCCGACTGTTCTAAATTTACGTGAAGTGATGTTTATTTTTAAATTTTTGACTCCCCAAAAAAAGGCAAATGGAGCTGCCATGTATTTGAGAACTAAGTCAATGAATGAAATTTCTGTTCAACGTGTTTAAAAAACCCTGTGCCCCCAAACCCGGGCCCCCCTGCCGGGCTAGTTCGGGCTCTAGTCGCTGCTCGTCTAGCATCTAAGATGATAAAGATCCTGTTTACAATATCACTGGACTGATTCCAAAATAGTTCTGGTTTGGATAAAGGGTAACAAAACCCGATGGAAACAATTCGCTGCTAACGTAGTCAACGAAATAACAAACCTAACAGATCCCCACTCATGGTACCATGGTGCTGGTAAGGAAAACCCAACGAACTTCCTTTCTCGTTGACTGAGCCCTCATTGACTGGTGACAAATTCCAGGTGGTGGCCAGGTGCAGAATTTTTGTCCGATCCTGAATTTCCTAAAAACTTTCCGCAAGTGGTTCCTGAGTTAGAATACCTTACAGAACCTAAGAAAAAGACTGTAGTTCAAGAAAAGAAAAAAATTGCCTGAAGCTGAGAGAAGTGAAGAGACTGTCTTGATGAATAGCGATTCCTCTAGTACCTTTGACGAACTTTTATAACTCTCTAATAACTATTTCAAAGTTATTAATATTTTGTCTTATATTTTCAGATTCATCTACAACTGTAGAAACAAGTCTAAGAAGGTTGGGCTTCTAACTGTAGCTGAATTCAAGGAGTCAGAAATTAAATTGATCAAGCATGCCCGAAGTCCCTTGTCTGATAAAAACGAAATTTCAAGTAATATTTCTAATTTATGTCCATTTGTAGATGGGGAAGGAATAGATCATTTAGGCGGAAGATTAGAAAATGCTTTTGTGCCATATCTTCATAAACATCCTACGATTTTACCAAAAGGTTCAAAATTAAGTAAACTTTATTTTAACAGCTTGAATACAAGACTCTTTTACGTTGGCCCACAGGGATTTTAAAGTGGTGTACGGTCCCATTTTAAATGGGATTTTAAATTTTGGCCTTTGAGCAGTCGTAGCATCGCACGCAAAACCATTCATGAATGTGTGACATGCTCCAAAAGCAGACCATTCATTCTTCACAAATTATAGGTAATTTGCCCAGTGAAAGAGTAAACATATCCAGCCCATTTACTATTGCTGAAATTGATTTAGGCGGTTCCTTTTTAGTAAATATAAAAATCAGAGAATGGGAACTCTAACTAAAGTTTACATTTGCGTTTGCATATGTTTTTCTACAAAGGCAATCCATCTCGAGTTATTTTCGAATCTCACTTCTGATCCTTTGATAGCAACCCTTAAACATTTTATTAGTATACGGGGAAAATGCTCTAAAATTTACACAAATAACGCTACAAAATTCGTGGGAGCAAACTCAATATTAAAGAAATTTCATAAATTAATTAATTTTCCCGATGAAAATTTAACTAAATTTTTCGTGTCAGAAAGTATAGATTTGAAATTTATACATCTCAAATCCCCTCACTTTGGAGGATTTTGGGAAGCAGGTGCAAAATCTGAGAAGCACCATCTTAAAAGAGCGATAAGTAATCTTCACTTTATTTTTGAAGAATGTGAAACTATTATCATTCAGGTTGAAGGAATAATAAATTCGCGTCCATTGACTCCCCTCAGTAACGACGCAGAAAACTTCAATGTTTTGACGCCTGGTCACTTTTTGATAGGGAGACCTATAACATCAATATCGGACATTTTAGATGAAAATAAAAATGCTTAGTGGTGGGAAAGATTAAAGCTTATAGAACACACATGGAAAAAGTGGAAATCTGATTATTTGAATACCCTGCAAGCTAGATCAAAATGGATAAATGAAAAAAATGATCTAATGAGAGTTTAAATGGTTTTAATCAAAGAGGATTTCTTACTCATAAATACTTGGCCTTTAGGTCGAATCATAGAAGTATATCATGGGTCAGATGGAAAAGTGAGAGTTATCAAAGTTAAAACTCAATCAGGTGAATGTAAAAGAGCTATTAGTAAAATAGCTGTTCTTCCAATTGATACGAACAAGGGGAGGGCACGACGAAGGAACTTCATTTCGGATCGAGACTTGGTGTAATTGCAGTACTCCTTTAGGGTGTTCAAACAACAATAAAATTTCGCCGAATAGCTAGTCAATTCGGAGAAAATAGCCTTCGAAATTCCTGCTTAGCTTTTATATAATTAAGTTTCAAATTCCTCTAACGAGTTCGTAGCCTGGTTGGAAGATCGTCTGCTTACTTTGCTGGAGGTTATGGTTCGATTCCCGAGATGTTTTTTGCTTCAATTCATTTAATTGTTTTCTTAAATTAAATAAATTTATTTATATGAAAGGTTTTTTTAAACATTGAATGATATTTTATGTAATTATATTTCGTATAATATAAAGTTAAAAAAAATAAATATTTTATTATTTAAATTATTTATTATTAAAATTGTTTAAAATTATTATTAATTGAAAAAATTTTAAAAAAATTATTAATTAAAATTTTTTTAAAATAATTATATATATATATATATATATATATATATATTAATTAAAATTTGTTTAAAAAAAATTTAAATTTTAATTTCTTGAAATTATTGATCAATTTTTTGTATTTTATAAAAATAAAAAAAAAAATTTCTGTAATCATATAAATATTTATATTTAAAATTTTTTAAATATATTTTATATTAATAAAATTTATAAATAAAATATATAATAAACTTGAATGTATTTTAATAAAAAATTTGTTGAATAGTTTTATAATGTGAAATAAATATACTATAAATGTAGGATATTCCATTTGTAAAAAGTTAGTCATATCACTTTTTCCGGGTTGGAATTTAATCAAAAAAAGTATTACATCAAGCCCCCTTTTCCT
>BMAV01013179.1:4427-25819 GCA_019973955.1 Trichonephila inaurata madagascariensis
GTCGTTGTATTGTGTGATCAATAAATAGATTGATTGGATCATGGCTAATGTTTCTTCCCTACCTCCTGTATATCTAGGTGCCCAAGAAAGAGGTGAAGACCTCTCACAAAGTGTGCATGACTTTAATAAAGGGTGCAAATCACAGACAATTTTCGCTAACTTTACTGGAATGATATTTGCATTCAAAACTGTGATAATTTGTTCAAGTTATTGTAGTTTTATTGTCCTTAGATGATCGAAAAATTGCACATTAAATTTTTTCTTACTTGTGTCTTTTTGATCGAGTGCTGTTTGTCTTGTGGTACACTTGCAGCTTCATATCTTTTTTGACGAGTTCCTTAAGAAGCATTTGCAAAATCTTCCTTTCGACTCAAATGTTTCATGATCATTGTTTTTCTTAAATTTGCTTTCGTTATCATCATTACTATTCATTATTTCATCAATTTCTTCCCTTGCTTGATCAATTTCTTTTTCCGAAGTTTCAACTTCATCCAATAGAAATCCAGATGCTCCATTTCTTTTTTTATATGTTGTTAATTTACATTAATAAACCATAATGTTTCGAACAAATCAAAAATAAAAATCACTAAATCGTTCACAATGAAAAAATGTAATTTGTTCATAGAAAATACATAGGAATAATTAATGTCGCTCAGTGAGGGGAAGTCAGTGAGCCCAAGTACCTTAAGAATGAAAAAAACGATTGTCACTCCCAAAAAAAGAGGGAGATATACATAACGTGTTATAAGAGGGTATAACATATACGTTTTAGTGCCTATCAAGACTGTCATATAGGACGATACTGACAAGTTCGGGGGTAACAAACAAACAATTTGTCCTGAATTAAAAATTTCGTGAGCTTGGGATGAAACAGTGCACCGCGTGACCGCTCTCATGTTAATACTTATGTTCGAATCCCAATTATTTAAATAATTGCAAATTTTTCATTAAAAAATTCGTAGGGGCATTTCCCAATTTTTCTCACTTAACTTCTATTTTTTTTTTTTTTTTCTTGTACAAATATACACAGTCAATTTTTGAATAATTTTCGTATTCTAATAATGCCATGCATTTGACCATTGCTTACAATTACAAGACAAAATAAAGTTTTTACCTTATATACTTATCGGATCCCAAAAGGAGACATATTCAATATAGTTTACTTCTCTCTTTCGCAAAAACTAATTCTTTGTATAAATTCTAATAAAAACAATTACGCGGATAAAAATTTTAATAAAGTGTTTAAAATTCCATGTTGCATATACTGTTTTTGCATAAAAAAAACAATAATAATTAATAATGATAAACTAATCTAAAAAATACATAGATAAATAAATTACTATTATATTATTGTAACTCTCTCTCATTACCCTGAATAATGTCGAAACAATTAAGCTACACCAAGATTTCAGAAGAAATTAACCCCACAGGCAAAGAGCTTTCGGGATATTTTAAGGGTGAATTTTTTTATATTAGTTAACAAGATGAGATAATGATATATTACACACTGAGTGCGAGTCTATAGATATCACTGATGATCAGGATAATATTATAAATCTACATGGAGTGAGATTAAAAACACTATAAAGGGCAGTTGGCGGTGGACCTCATGCTTTTGAACCATGGTCAAGTGACAAGGACAACACCTGATCTCCTAACTTCTCCACCGCACCCGGAAATTATTTATGATTTCCTTTTTATGATTGGTATTTTTCTCTTTTTACTTAATTGAGAGATAATTCTTTTAGGAAAGCCTCTAGAAAGCTGCCTTTCCTTTCACCGTTAAGGCATTTCTTTCTGTTGTCATGGAGTGAGTGAGGGAATATTAACGTCACACTGTTCAGCTACACGAGGGCTTTTGGGGACGGACCTCGTAATTTTGAACCATGGTCAAGTGACGAGAACGACTCTTGTCATGGAAGTCACATAATTAGATCGCGATCTTGACTGTAACATTTTGGGTACGAATTATAATTCTGCCAAAATCCATCGTGTCAAATACTGAGGGTTGTAACACTTTAATTCCAACTGATCTAAAATTCCTTTCCTGGCATAGTTTCGATGCTTATCAGCTCAGATGTGTGCTTGCCCTTGTAAACTGACGACAGTTCGAAATTCTGAAGTCCATGACCGAAAGTCAATTTTGTTATTCATAGACGTAATTCAATCAAATGTTTAATTCATTCTATATTATTAAAATTTAAAAAAGAATGGTTTTCTTTAAATATGTTGTGCGTTTTATCCTGGGATACATACGAAAGACTAGAGATAGATGAACAGAAACATGCAATACAATCACAGAAGAACATGGACTTTATTACAAACGATGACCTCAGCATAGAACGAAAGGGGGGCTCTGCTTTCCAATGGAGACGGGAATCCATTTCAGGCGAAAGTCCAACTTCTTTTCCCGAAGATACATACATGTCTTATTCGGGATTTGAATACGAGCAAACTCAATAAAAAGCTAAGTATCATAACCACCATAATGGTTGGGCGGTTGCTTGAAAAACAATACCCTCAGGAAAGTAGCATGTGGCCGCATTAACTGAGTGGTCAAGTTCGAGAACTTATGACCAACGGCATTTCATTCCAATCACAAATTAGTCTTGATTTCACTGTAAACCTTTCATGTAGATTTGATGGACGTTAAATTTGTAGTGACTTGAGTGCTAGTATGAAGTGAATGATGAGTAAGAAATGTGAACACTTGTCATCTAATTGCACCTCAAAATTATACGGTGTGTTTAACGGAACTTTGACTGGCTGGCTGGAAAGCATTCAATAAACAGCTAAGTAAAATCAACATGTAACCGAAAACACAAAATCTTAGTTAAAATACAAAAACAATGCTATTATTTTAAAAAAAAAAACAGTAAAATCTAAGAATCCTGATTTTACTAACGACCCTTCTAGTAAAGCAACAGAGCCTACCACACTAAGGTGACTGCCTACCTTCGGACCCAATTTTTTTATAAAAAAAAATTTTTGAAACAAATTGAGTATTTTTAGAAAGAAAAATAAAAAAAATATGTAAATACATAAAAAATTTTAAATAAATGTTGTACTTTTAGAAAAATTGGTTGTTTTCAAAGAAATTTTACAAAATTTTACTAAAACGGGTAACACTGTAAAAATATTTCTAATACAATTATCATAATTTTCTTTAAACACAACATACATATTATGGTGCTCTTCAAAATGAACCAAAATCTAAGAGAAATATTAAAATACAAAAAAAATTACAGACAATTATACATAATAATATGAAAATTTTGATATTTTTAAAGTTTTTTCTTTATAAAAACTACCCTAAATGAAAAAATATTTAACCTACAGCAAAAGTTATGGTCCAATTTATAAAAATTAGTATAATAAACATTCCCACAAAATTTCAAAACGTTACCTGGTTTGGTTCTTAAGATATCATGTATCTGGTAAAGGTTTCTTTCGAAAACATAATTTTGAGGAAAAACTCATTTAAAGTTTTATCTTACTGCCCTTTTGCATAGAGTGATGTTTTTTTAAAATCACTATAATTTTATTTCTATTTCGAGTAAAGGAAAAATAAAAATTGTTTTGAAAAGAAAAATGTTCAAACTGTAAGATTGTGAAATAAAAAATGCTTTATGTAGACGGATTATATGGAACCAGACTCTAAACTTCTCACAATTAAAGTAGTGCTGAAAATTCGAGAGGGAATATTAGGCTCAGGTGTCACCCTTATCATTTGACTGTTAATAAATATGACAAGGTCCATAACCTTTCGCAACTTCTAGTATGACCTTAATAAAAACAAAGAAAAGCATAACAAATTAGATGCTTCACAAATCTAATGTTATTATTATCCTAACATCCAATTAAGTGTTCATTGTACTTATATTCAAGTGCATATGTTTCCTCTACGAGAACTCTAGCAGTAAAGAGTTTAAAATAAAAATAATTCCTTTAGATGAAACCCCAGACTTTCTCTTGTAAGTCTATAAAATAGGGAAATAGAAAGAAAAAGGAATAAAATGGTAAAGGGGAATTTTTTTAACCTAATGACTTTTTCTCAAGACAAGCGAATCAAATATTGAAAAATATGGTACTTCCGTACTATAGCAACCATATTGGCACAAAATTGAATAAAACTCCACGAATTCTAAAAATGGATACGCTGAAAAGAATATGGAGCAAGTCGTCGAGAAATTCTATAAGAAAAATTGTAAGTAATTAAAAATAAATATTAATCAAAAAGAAAAAGTAACAATTTTTATTTAATTTAATTTCATTTGTTTAATTTTAATTACTGTCATTAATTGATATTATATTATTATTTTGTTATTTTGTATAATTAAATAATTTTTATAATTATATTACTATTAAATTTTATTTTTTTAGAATTCGGTAAATCGCAGATTCGAATTTCAATATTAGAGCTTGCCGTATCAACGAACGGTTAGACTAAGACTGGCGACAAGCGGGGAAATATGAAACCAAGCACATGGTTGCCTTCTACGCGTGTGAAATCGGTGTTGCTAATTTGTTTAGTAATCATGAAAGATTGCAGGATTCCGATAGTACATAAGTACCAAAAATATAAATAATAGTATTTACCATCAAGCTACGAGTAATTAACAACACAACATTATTGTTCGCTTTATACAAGGTGTCCCCGAATGCCGAGTACAAATTTGGAAGAGAGGTTGGAGGAGGATCGTAAGGAAACATAATTACATAAGAAAGCATGGGCGGAAAGCGATAGGTGGCGCTGTACGTGAGCTCGAAAGGCTGACGCGTGTGGTTTCCTCATTTCAGACATGAACAACGTGCGATGAAAGTGAATCGTTATACGAACGGCGAGTTGGCGGATATCCACTTCATTTACGGCCTAGCCAACGGAAATAGATATGTTGATGTTCGGTTGTTTGATGAAAGATATCCAACGAGGTGGCAATCGAAACATCAAACGTTCGTTCGGGTGCATCAGAACCTGGATCTTTCAGAGCCACGATTGACGACAAGCCCATCAATTCTGAAATGGATCTGGTGGCATGAACATCCATTGCTGATGCTATGATCCGTGAAACACTCGGTATTTTCGAACATGTCCGCTAATCCATATCGCGTCGGTGTCGTGCGTGAATACATGCCAATGGCAACAATTTCAAACTCCTCTTGTGATACTTTAATGTACTTTTAATTTATTATTTATTTTTTTTTTTTTTTTGTTTTTGCTGTACAGCGTTTTACACTACATTCTGTTTTGTGGCCTTACTGTCTTTGTGTCTCTTCATCTCGTTAGGGTTACGTTTCCGCCCATGCTTTCCCATGTAATTATGGCTTCTCAGGATGTTCTCTACATCCCCTCCAAGTTTGTACATGGCAATCGGAGACATCCTGTATATTGTGCATTTTTATAAGTAGCATACCGAGTTACACTGTACCAAGCGTGAGATGCTCGTTGACTTCTTAATGGAAATTTGCTCGTGAAAAATCTTAATTCTTCATTAATTTAAGATTTAAAACTTTGAAGAATTTAACAGTAACATTTTTTTTTTCAAAATTTTAATATTAAAACTGTATCCAGGGCAATTCTTCCATCTTCACTTTTCAAAAATCCTAGGAAATTGTTAAAACATGTCGGCTTGTCTTGCTTTCTCGTGGTTTTTTTAAAATATTTTTCCTGGATTACTTTTTCAATTTAAGTTAAAATATAAAGCAGACACAAAAGGCAAATTAATTTACGATAAAACAACATAATTATTGTATTTAGATAACTCTGAAGAAATTTTATATTTATTGTAACTACAGCTAGATGATTAAAAATTAAAATGCTGCTTAAGAAATTATTTCTTTTGTAGGATTGTACATACTCATTCTGCATGGAGGGGAAAATGTATTGAAAGTGGTAAAATAACTTTTATACATATTCATTATAATGTGTATATTATAAAACACGTATTCATTATTTATTCTGTTCAAATAAATGTTGAATTGTAATTTTAACATTGAACTAAAGCATAATACTTATTAAACAAGAAATAACCTGATAGTGAATAATGCTACATTTCTAACATCATTTTGTATGCCCTGACAGCATATCTGTATCTGATTCACTCTTGTTTATGTTTTCTATTCATGATTTTCCCTCCTCAGATAAGCACATGTTTTTGTTTTTTTTAATTTCATAGCATATTTTTAGCATATTTTAATTTCATAGCATATATTCAAAAAATAATTTTACGCTTGTATATTTTCATTTTAAATACTTTTTTCATAAGGAATTTAGCATTCTTCATTTGAACTATTTGATTTGATAAATTCAACCATTAGACCATAGTATCTTAATTTCAAATCATGAATCATACATTTAAATTCTGAGAGCCATACAAAATGTGATGACATCTGTGTGGTCTGTCTTTCTTATTTGAAACAGGTATAAGTCCTTGAAACTCATTGTGAACGCAATAAACACACACCTTCATATTTTTAATTCATCTGAATTTGGAAAAATAATTTTCGCCTATTCTTTTCAGTTCTATTCTATTGAATTAATAATTTATCATTATCAACATCACAGTTGACAGCGCTGATCAACATTACATCAAAAAGTTATAACAACTGACTATAGATGGCAGCACAATGCCTATAAAAGAATTTTTTTTCTTTTATAAATCAAATTTAAACAAAATATATATATTAAAAATTAAGAAAACGACTTCCTTTTCAACATTCATAAGTATAAAAATGTATTTACAGTCTAAAATAAATTCACTGAATTAATCTTTGAAAAGCTAAATGTTAAGGATAAGTATAAAGAGAGATATAATAATATAAAAAAATACACAAATGTATGGAAATTAAAAATTCTTAAGTTATTTCTGTATTCCACTATTTTATTTCTCATGTAGTTTCATATTCCATAAAAAAAACATTAGCTGTATTTCTTTCTCAAAAAATTTGAAAACATTTTTAATATTACATTTCCTTATATGTTTTGATGTAATGTATCTATCGGATCAAAGCAGAAAAAGCTTAAGAATTCAAAAATTGTAGAGGACAGTTTCTTTTTAAAGTTATATGGAAAATATTTTAAGCTGCACAAGGTTTTAAACCTAACAGTAGCAAATTTATTTAGATGTATTGTCCTTAATTCTTTAACATCAAAAGTACGAATTCTTTAACATGTAACAATTAAACTGAGAAAAAAAAAATTTATTTTTTTTCACTAAGAAAAAAATGTTCTGAAAAAATTAATGCTTAAATTTCTCGCAAAATACATATAAACTCAAATTTGAAGATTTCAGGACTCACTTTTATGTAATCACAGCTTAAGTAAGATTTTTCTCGGTAGAATTCTAGATGGCAGCACGAGACTTACACATGAAAGTATGGGCATGGAAGTAATAAAATTAATATCGACAATTTTTACATAACGGCAAATATTGCTCTTTTTAGCAGTTTTCAGAAGTAAATTAGTTACAGATGCTCACATAAAAAGATATTTGTAAAGAGATAACACGACCGATTTCATTCAAACCTATTTTCGAATCAAAAGAAATAAATTTCGATTTAAAAGTATCCTTTAAAAAAGTATTCACATAAATTATTGTTTTCTATTATAGAATAAAAGAAAATTTTCATTTCACTATAGAGAATTGTGATTGTAAATTTATCAATTAACTTATAAGCTTCATTAACTATTTACTTATATTGAACTTTAATTAATCATATATAATTGAAACATTTTTTCACAATACAGTCGAACCTCCATTTTACGAAACTTCATATTACGAATTTTTCTATATAGCGAACTATTTCCTGGAACCAAGCAGATTTCACGATTTTCTTCGTAAAATAACCTCCTAATAGCGAAGTGCATTTTCTATACAACAAACTTTTTGTCTTGAGTTGCAATGTTTTGCTCCCCATTTTTAAAATATTTCTGGACATTTCAAGTTATTCTCTCTTTTAACACACTTTATGGTGGTCATAAATCTTGGACTGGTTATATTAGATGCCTAATTCGCCGAGAGCAACAGAATTTTGGGCGTTTCATCCAAAAAATGTAACCCTTAACCTCCATTGTCCAGTTAACTGGAAAAATCTTCGAATTCCCTTTAGTGGAGTTGTCTCACTTGTTCCCGTATCCTTGAACTTGTCTCCGTTCACTTGTAGCTTTGATCAGTCGTACTGGTAACTTCATTTCTTGTAGCTCGAAAATATCAAAACGTAAGTGCTTGAACATCAAAGGAAAAAATTTAATTCTTCGGGAAGTGGATAAAGGCGTCAAGAAACTTTCCTTGCAGTTTTTCTTTTCTAATATATAAATTAAATATACCGTAAAATCCGGCATATAACGCGCACCCATACTTTCAAGCAGATTTTTTTAATTTTTAGGTATATTCGCCGTATAACGCGCACTCCTATTTTTCGATGAAATCTGGATTATTAATATAAATTGCTCTTATGTTTTGAAGTCATTTACTCGAAATATTATCACCAGACTTATGAAAAAATAGTATACTTCTATAACTACAACTCTTTTAGTTCATAAGGCAAGTCATTACTTTTATATAAGTAGTATATTTCGATACACGTAGAAGTAAAAAAAAAATTATGCTCATCTCTTTTATTATTTTTAAAGCTACCGTTTTTATTCCCGGCGTATAACGCGCACCCTTAAGTTTTGATCTTATTTTTTGTGTTAAAAGTGCGCGTCATACGCCGGATTTTACGGTATATTAATTTACAAAAAGGTGCGAATAATTACTTTTTTAAAAAATATATAGTGTTAATGAGTTTAAAACTTGTTTTATGTGGTTTATCACGAAAATGGAAAGATGAACCTCTAAATAGCGAATTTTCCATATAACGACCTCTTTTTCGGGATTTAGCAACTTCGTTATATAGAGGTCCAACTGTACTTCAATTAACATAATTGATGTGTCTATATTCAATTTAATTGTATTCCATCAATAAAATGATGAATATTTTTAAATAAATTGTATCATTTACGAATATACAAAATGAAAATAAAACATCAATCGTTCATAAAGAATTTAATTTGATTTTTATCGAAATAATTGTTTGTAATGTACAGTTGTTAATAAAAAGGGTACATACCCTACTATTTTTCATTATTTTAATATACAGTTAGAATGATTTACCATTAACAGCCCATGTATATGTTAATTTTTTTACCTAACATGAATTATATATATATCCTCTACAGGAAATTTTTTTTTTTACGTTTGAGTTTTTTTCACATAATTTATTCCTCATGAAATTAGCAGAAATTTAAATCTCATAAACTTCTATTTATACATTTCTGAGAGTCACAAAGACGTAAAAATGGGTTCTTAAATGTTAAATGAGTGATTCAAAACATTTAATGAAAATCATGTCCTTCTAAGTACTTTTCAAAGTTGTGTAAACCAATTAATAAATAATGTTTCCATCCTCAGTTCTAAGCATGCAAAAGAATTTTAACAAATTATTATTATAAAAATTACGAATTATTAAGTACAATTACGATAAACTTAATTGAAGCATACAACGTTTTCTTAGAAATTTTGGTTTTTTGACTCAAATATTCTTGTATATATGTTCGCGCAATTGTCTCCAGTAAAAGAAATATTCGAGACCCAAAATTCCGATATCAGAAACTTTTTTCCGTAAAAGGCTGTGTCAAATTTTATCAATTATCTCTAATCTTTGTTTTGGAATTGGTATCTACTGATCAACAATGCAATTCGAAACCAATTTTGAAATGATACAATGACAGTCGAAATTCGACTACGCAATGGCTTAATTGTTTCTGTTCTGTTTTACTACCATTTTTTATACTTCTATTTAATATTATTTTGAAGTCTAACATTTTTTAGTCTATCTCAACCTTGTTTTTAAAAAAAAGGTTCATTTGTAGTGGAAATAAAATATTTCAAGATATTTAAGCGATATTCCCTCATTTTTTATTTATTCCTGAACCAGTTTTCTTAAGACTCATGTTTCACAATTTGAAGTATCACTAGCATGTTCAATTGTTGAACAAGTCATTGTAACATCTGATTACAGTAAATGTGCAAGATATATTGTGACTCTATGTTATGTACTGTTGTAGCAGTACAATTACATAAATTGTGCCCGAAATTCTTTGTTAAAAATCGAAACTATTTTGTTCCTTAAACAAACGTAAATTAACGTTTAGATCATATCTAATAAGTTATGACGATGAATAAACAATTCATTTTGAGAACTAATATAAAGAGAATACAGTAATACCCCGAGCTTACACGATAGGTGGGATAAGTCGCGTAAGTCGGGGTATAATTTCACCTATAAATACTTATAAATTGCCTTTAATTGCAGCCGGGGACGAAAGAAAATAATAATTTAGAAAAAAAAATGCTTAATAAAATCTTAGATAACACAAGTTCAAAATCATTACCTGAAGTTATTTTGATGTGTAGAAGGTTTCACAACATCTAACAAAGTAGTCTTTTGGCTCAAAGATTTTTTTTTCTCCCGCCAAATTTCTTCGTAGTATGTTAATATTTTTATATCCTTGTTTTGTATTAAAAAAATATACTCTCCGTTGGAGTCTATATTTTCTAAAATTTGTGTGCGTGTGTGTAACCCTTTTTCAATTAAACTGAGGTCTCCCGACAAATTCCCCAACCGTCATTCGATCTTCTGATTGAACTGGATCTGAAGACTCAAGTTCTTTTACGTCTTGCTCATGCATTTCAATGAGCTCATCAATAATCAGCTTCTTATTGTGGGAATCCAGCAGTTCTTGAACGTGATCACTATCCACTTCTTAATTTATTTGCCTGGAAAGATCTACATCTTCAGTTACATTACCAATTTCATCAGGCTCTGGCACTGATTCCACCTGAGTTTCAGTGATGAAAAAAAAAAAGGGCATAGATTTTTCCAGACTCCATTTAAAGTCTTTTGCGAAATTTCATTCCGATGATTCTCACTGCATCTAAAACATTGAATTGTTTTCAAAAGTCTTCAACAGAGAGGTAGCTCGCTGTTGCTCAAACAAAACAACTAAGTCAACAAGATTTGAAAATCGCATAACTCCGGGTTCGTGTAAGTCGTGGTACACTAACAGAGATAAAAAGAATACTCGTTTCTTTAAAACAGAAAATATTGAGGATATCCTTTACACAACGCTCTAAAAATAATTAATTTCAAGTTTCATGTCATTGATAATTAAAATTTTTTTAAGAAAAAGATAATTGAAATCTTTTTTTTATCGCTTATTTATTATCCAATGCTTTTATAAAAATATTTATGAAGAACTAAACACACACATGCTCTTTTATGCGAAAAAATTAACGTAGCCGTAAATGAAGACACGAAAATCAGAAGCATATGTAAATGAAACAATTTATTATTTGTAAGTAAATTCATTTCTATAGAAATAAATATTTTATCTCACATGTGTAATTTATTCACATCATGGAAGTACTTTTTCCTTCCCATTTACCTCATATATTTACTATTAAAGTTGAACCAAAACTTTTTACTTATAAAAAAAAATTCTCAAAAAAAATAGTTCAAACAATAAATGCTTATCTTTAAAATTGAATTCTTAAAATTAAATTATACACAAAATAAAGAACATGCAATCATTCTTGAAATATACAAAGTATAAGAAATGAAAACTTTCCATATTTTTACCATATTAAGATATACATATATATTTGCAATACTTGCCATGTAAAATACTTGATATCACATTATCTTCGAAACTAAAGTACCTTAAATTAAAAATTAATGATTTTGAAATATATTGCATGTGATTTTGAAGAAGAAATTTTGTTTCATATAAAAGCGTAATTATCTGTTTCATTTGTAAACTAAGAATAATTTATATAATTTTTCCAATTTCTTTGAGAATATATTTCTTTTTACACATTTTGTATTTTTTTTTTCTTGATTTTTCCCATGATAGAAGAGAAGTGTACCACATGTAGCTTTTTCTTTGATAATACATACTTTAAAACATTTTTTTTTTTTTTGAAAGAAACTTTGAATAGTAGTTTTAATATCTAGTAGTAACATCAACTTAAAACCAAAGTAACCTTGTTTTTGCCACAATAAACTAACTTTTTAAAAAAAGATAGAGAAAATAATTTTAGTATAAGTGAATATTTTTCAGTTAAGAGAGCTATATCATCATTTAAAGAATTGCAATCAAAAACTTTTTACAATTTCGAGGAAATTCAATTAATATAAAGATAGTTTATTTTATTTTTGATCCTATTAAGTTATTTAAAATGTAAAATGACTGATCTTACAGATATTTTTTTCTCGTTTCCTTAACAAAGATTTCAAAATTTAAAATAGTTTTTTTTTTTTTTTTTTTTGAGAATAAAAAAAAGGTTTTTTTATTTTTTTTTTAATTTTAAAACAGAAGCTATGTAAAGTACAGATAATTAAACATTTATCAAAGGATTTTTATACATATTTATCACATCAAAATATTTAAATAAATATCTGTTATGTTAATTTCAATCAAATTCTGATATTTAATCAAATTATGATGATTTTTATCTGCAATTTATTTTTAATTTTTTTTTCTATTTTACTTGAATTTAAACTTATAGGCAAAAATAAAGAGATCATTGATTTATTTCCTCTTCAGTAAACAAGTTTTTCTCATTGTGAAAATATGAAGTAATAGAAAATATGAATGTCATCAGATCTAATGAATACATAATGGAGTAACTAGGTATTCTATAAATGTTGTTGTCAATCAAATATCCCCATAACCACCTAAAAACAAATTTTTCCAAGATTGGGAAATAATCATTTATACAAAATTGATGTTCTAAATAAATTTTATTTATTTTAGTAGCATAGTAAATATCTCATTATTTTTATATAAAATTTAAAACTGTGCTCAACATAAAAATATATACAGCTGTAACAGTACAAAATTTCGTGCGTCAAATATATAATCTATTTTCTTCTTATAATATTAACTCTAATATTTTTTTTCAAATGCAAAAACAACTAAATGAACTATTGTACGCAAAAGCTGATTAAGCATTTGAGTAGAAGAGCGAATGACAATGCATAGTTTACATACTATACATAGCGAGATTCTTCGACACATAAGGCTAAAAATGTTTACGACTCTGTTATAATGTCAAACTCGTCTTCAAAATCTGAACTAACATCACTGTTGGACTGCTTAGACATTTTTTTACCTCCAGAAATATCCAAGAGTTTTACAGCCTTCTGTTGCTGCTTGAATTTTTTAAACTGGGCTTTCTTTTTCAAGGCTTTTTTGTGTTTAGAAGATGAGAAATGGTCTTTGGCCACTTCTGGACCGGTAAAAACCATGTGACAAACTTTACATCCAAGCATAACATTATCATCTTCGTCACTGTCATCAGAATTATCCCCTACTATAGTCTTTATCATTTCTGGATGTTTTTTCTGTAGAGAATTCAGTAATGCATTCTTTTTCTCTGTTTTTCCGTGAATTGCACTTTTTAAATGAGCATTAAATGGCACAGGTCCACTAAACATCTTGCCACATTCCTTACATTTGAACTTCGAACTTTCTTCTTTACTAATAACAAGATCTTTAATCTTGTTCATTTGTTCCAAGTGCCGTTCTTGTTTAAAATGAGCTAAGCTTTCCATGTGCTGCATGTATGGTAATGGACCAGAGAATCCTTTCATACATATATCGCAATGAGCAAAATATGTTTCATCATCTCCTTTTGAAGGAGACAAACCTTCTTTTTCCATATTTTGCAATAAATCCTCCATAGCTAATTTTTTCTGATGCGAAGCACTTTTACAGTGCTGTTTAAATGCCTCCGGACCAACACACTTCTTTTTACAAACTTTGCATTCCATATTAGCAAAAGAAAGTTGAGTCTGAGGTATCAATTTATCCAGAAAAGACCCTTCTTTTGGTTGAGCTTCGACTTCCGGTATTAACTTATCTTCCCTCAGTTTCTTCATGAGTGCTATTTTTTGAACATTTTTAAGGTGTTTTTTACCCTCCAAGTGAAGTTTGTAAGTTATAAACCCAGTGCATACTTTTTTACATACTTCACACGTATAAACATCATCATCATCATCACTTGTTTCACTGCTGTTGCTACTTTCGTCAACTTTCAGGTTTTCAGATATTTTTGTTTTTTCTTTAGGGGTTTTGACACTTTTTATATCAGGTGTTTCTAGTATTTCCTTTGGTGGCTTCGGTTTCTCCTCCGAAATTTTTGATTCGTTCTCTAATATTTTCCCATCCAGTCTTGCCTTAGCTTGTAAATACTTTTCACCGTATTTCTTTTTCATTACCCCTTTTACATGTTCTTTACTTTCTAAATGTTCCGTATATGCATATATATCAGGGAATGTAATCTGGCATGGTTTACATTTCCTCGGCGTATCTTCGGTCCTTGATGCACCAGTATCCCCTTTACTAGCCATAAGTAAAAATAACTTCTTTAATATCCTTGATGATAAGTAGTACTAAATCCTTCGAACCTGGAACAAAAAATTATATGATAAATATCTAACACTTTGAAATATATCATTATGTTTCAAAATGCATTTGCTTTTTTTTTCCAGATTTCAGAATCGTAATATACTCATTGCCATGAAAATTTGCGCACCAAGAACAAGTCGTCAAAATGAAACGAAATTTTACATATGTAGGTACTACTTTGATATAAGTAAGTGATTAGAAAATTTAAAGAAAAAAAACATTATTTTCAGAAAAAAGTACAAATGAAAGGAAATTTTAGTACTCTGTTGCCCCCCCCCCCCCTGCCTAGCGCAAATGTACGTTGCGATACAAGAAGGCATTGAGGCATAAAAGTGCCGTATGATGTCCTGAGACATCTCGTTCCACAGTTGCTGTAAATGCGATTCTCATTCGACCGAGCTAGTGGGCTGTCCAACTTACTGTCCCAAAGGATCCAAGATATGCTCGATTGGTGACAAATCTGGGGATCAAGTAGGCCATGAAAAATTATTAATGTGGCGAAGGCAATCTTGTGACATCCTTTCTATGTGTGGCTGAGCACTGTCTTGTTGAAAAAGGGCTCCTGGGATCCCTGCAATGAGTGGCAAAACATGTGGCTAAGGATATCAAGGGCGTACCACTGAGCTGACATTTTGCCATGGATCAATATAAGAGGTGACCTTGTATCGTAAGTAATGGCACCCCATACCCTCACACCAGTTGTGGGAGTGGAGTGTCGCTGTAAATCGAAGGCAGGATTGAACCATTCATCACGGGACTTCCACACACGAACACGATTGTCATCCCTACTCAAATTGAATCTAGATTTGTCCCTGAAGACGACCTGGTTCCATTCCGTTGCAATTCAATCCCGTCGTGCGTGACACCACTCTAAACGGAGGCATCGTTGGTGGGTATGATTGGAAACACACGTGATGGGGGCCTCGATACTAAATGTCCTTCAGCCAGTCGCCTTGAGAATGGTTCGGGAATACACAGGGGCCCATAGTAAAGGTGCTGCCTGTGTCTGTACAGCGGTCAATGAGGCAGTTGGCTCTACACGTGCGTGTCGCATGATGTGAAAGCCTTCTCGACGACTGGCCTATCGAGGGCGTCCTGAGCCTGATCGCCGTGTAAATGACATTTCTCGGATCCCCTGGTCCCAACACCTCCTCTCATTCAAATCAAAACTGCCTACTTGACGAGCTATTCGCCGAGCCGATTACCCAGCTTCCATCATTCCGATGTTTCTTCCCCTTTCGAACTCTGACAGCTGCTCATATTGTCTTCGATGGCGGCGTAATATTATGTCTATTTCAGCGTTTCCTTTGCATAAGATTAAGTTGACTCAAACAAGTTCTACTTACCTTTTCTATACTCTAAGGCAATGGTCGGCAAAGTGCGGCTCCAGAGCGAGCCGCATGTGGTTCTTTGGTTTCTTAATTGCGGCTCTGGCACAAATATTCACGGAGGGCGCAATAATATTTTCATTTAAAAAAACACTTGGTAAGAAAAAAATTACATCTTATTTTGATAAATTAAAATTCTTTTATATAAATCGAAAACATGTATAATTTTTTATTTAAGTTAAAAGATAGATAGGTAATCATAATTTTATATTGTTGTAAAAATACGTAACGAACATCGAGTTTAATTTTATTGGTTTTCGTAAACGTAAGCACAAACCATGTGCAAGCTACCGTCTGAAATTGTTCGTATGTTTTCGGCATACTCCGGTGTGATACAAAGGTATCACAAGCATGCGCGTGCATACTTTTTCTAAAGTAGTGGGGGTACAAATTGGCATCACAGACCAGCAGTTGCAGTGTGAACAGTTTTGTCTTATCTACCGTGTCTGCCGTTGCCCTGTCTTATTAAAATGTTGTTGTATTTTTCAATCTAGCTGCACATCTTACAGGTATTTTTATACGATTTTATTACACCTGCTATATATGTTTGTGGCTCCGGTACAAAATTTGTAATCGATTTTTCGATAACTTCTATTTGTCCAAATGTTGGAAGTTTTCTTCCATTTTTTTGGTCATATTAAAAGTTTTGTTATTCTGATGATGAAAAAAAATTGTTTTTTTCTTTTTAGTGCAGTTACATTAATGAAATTGTATTTTTTTAAAATATTTTTTTTAATTTTTATTTTCATCAATTTAATAATGATAATAATTTTGTACTGGTGGCTTTAGAAAAAAATATATTTGGAATATTTTTGTAGGCACCCCAATTAACATGGCTACCAAAAAAAAAAAGCAAAGAAAAACTGAAGATGAAAAATGCGAATTTAAAGTTGAGTGAACCGAGAATTTTGCGTTTATTCAAAACTTGAATGGACTTCCGACATGTCTTATTTATAAGGAGAAATTCGCGCATAACAAGAAGTCAAATTTAGAGAGACATTTTACAAGAAAGCACGCGTCAATTAGCACTAAATATCCTACCAGTGATGTAAGGAGAAAGTAGTTGAAAAACTTCACAAGAGTCAAGAGTCGTCAACTTCTGTGTTTAATAACTGGATGCAATCTTCCAGTAATATTAATATGGCAAGTTTTGTTTTTAGCCAAGAGATTGCTAAGAGAGGGAAACCATACACAGACGGCGAATATATAATAAATTGTTTTATAAATGCATCCGAAGAGCTACTTCAGGATTTTAAGAACAAAGCAGATATTCTGAAAAGAATTAAAGAGTTACCATTGTCTGCCAAAACCATTAAAGATAGAACAACTAAAATGTGTTCGAATATAACGACCCAGCATATAGAAGATCTGAAATTTTTGTCAATAGCAGTTGACGAGTCTTGTGACGTAAATGATACAGCGCAAGTTTCCCTTTATGTAAGATTTATATCTCATTTCGGCCCTGAAGAAGAACTTTTAGAATTATTGCCGCTCAAAAGTCAGACGCGTGGAGAAGATATCGCAAATGCTGTAATTGGGTGTATGGATAAATATCATATTCCCCTCAATAAAATTGTGTCGATTTCAACAAATGGGGTCAATAGTATGACGGGCGTAATAAAAGGGTTTGTTGCTATTTTGGAAGAAAAAATAAATCACGAGATACTTGTTTACCATTCTATCATTCACCAAGAAGCGCTTTGTGCGCAAACATTTCCGGATGAAATTTGTAAAGTTATGGAATTAGTGATTACCATTATAAACTCCATTTTAGCTAAAGCTCTTAATCATCGCCAATTCAAAGAATTTTTATTTGAAATGGAAAGTGAGTACGTTGATCTTCTGCTTTATAACAAGGTACATTGGTTATCAAGAGGGAACGTTTTAAAACGTTTCGCGTCCCTTTTTCCGGAAATTAAAGCATTTCTTCTTGAGAAGGACGTTCACTATCCAGAACTAACAGACGATCAGTGTATCCAAAACTTTTATTTCATGGTAGACGTTACGTCTCATCTAAATCAGCTTAACCGTAAACTACAAGGGAAAAGAAACTTAATTATTTCGATATTGGAAGAAGTAATAACATTCGAAAACAAATTATCCATTTTTGCTCAGGATTTTGAAAGGGAAATATTGTTTCACTTTCCGAGCCTGCTGAAGCATCGCCAAGAAAATAATTCCTCTATTAATAAACACCACTTTAAAACAATAATTTTAAATATGAGGGAAGCATTTTTCAGCAGGTTTCAGGAATTTAAAAACAGCAGAGAAACTTTAGTATTTGTCAAAAATCCTCTTAATGTTACGATAACCGAGTTTAAATTTTCTCCTTTTTAAATTGACATTGGTAGCTTTGAAATACAATTGCTGGATTTAAAAAACAAGGGGATATGGCGAACTTCTTTGTGCTGAACTGGAAATATTGGAGAAGAAACAACGTGATCTTAGTTCACAACACAAGTGGTCTGCTTTGAATGACCTGGAGAAGGAAGACATGATCACATTTTCAACGCTTGGAATAGTATTCCTGACTCTTACAATCAGCTGAAAAAGCTCGCTTTTGCTGTTCTTTCTCTTTTCGGTTCTACATATATATGCGAACAATCTTTTTCAAGCATGAACATTATCAAGAGTAAACTGAGAAGTCGTCTTATTGATGAGAAGTTGGAATCATGCCTAAAATTAAAAACAACAACATACAAATCTGACTTACTCAAACTTTCCAAGGAGATGCAAGCACATTGTTTGCATTAATAAATATTTACTAAGCATGAAATTTAGTTTTATTTAGTGTACTATACTAATTTAGTGTAATAAAAATTTACTAAACAAGCAGATTTGGCTCCCATTTTTTTTAAATTGTTGTAATGTTCATATTTGGCTCTTTGACTAATAAGTTTGCCGACCACTGCTCTAAGGAGAACGAATTTCAATGCCCTCTAGTGACATTACGCAGTACTCAATCACGCTGCATTTCTAATCATTTGCATGTCTACCTGACACGTACCTTCATGCCAAGTTTCGCTACGATCCCGCAATTATTTCTTGGGTGCGCAAATTTTTATGGCAATGAGTGTATATGTATAGCACCTAATAGCTCATGAAAATTGTTCTTTAGACATCCAACACACACAAAAAAGATTTCAATCATTTTAGTTATGAGTAATAAATTATAGAGATAATAAAGAAAGTGACAGATTTTGAAATACAAAGAGAAATCTGAGTATAAAAATTGAAAGATGTAACCAAAATTTAATATAATAAATATATAAACACTATTATACACGCACACACACAAAGAATTTTTTCGCTGATGTCACAAAATTTTCAGAACAGGGATAATTCTTGCAATTAAAACACACACAATCGAAATGATATCAGAAACCTTTTCATTATTTTTAAAGAATACGAGGAAAATATGTATAATCAAGTATAATTGCCGTAAGAAAAACTGACTATCAAAACTAATCAATGTACATAATATAAGAAGATGCACAATATTTTTCATAAATAAAGTTGAAGTTGTCTGATCATTATTTTACGCTTGTGTTTTTGCCTCTTTTAAAATAGTTCTGATTAAAAATTTAATGTTTTTAATTTATTGGACCATGAAATTTGAAAAGATGACAATAGATATTGTGAAGTGCTTTGAAATTGGCATAAAATACATTTGGATATGTCATAACGATGTTTAAATAGAAAAAAAAATCATGAAGGCCGATTTGAAAAGTATAAAAATTTATTTCTTAAAATATACAGATGAAACCGAATTATCGATTGCTTTATTTTTAAAAAAAATATTTCATTGGATAAATGAATTAATGTAAGTCTAAAAATAATACACAGTCTCTCTACTTAATGCTTAGCATTAAAAACTGTTGCCAAATTGCTAAATGAGAACAAAATAGCCTTATCCAACAAATCATTTATAATAGAATAATACAGAGTACAATATTTAAATTCTGCTTAGATTGTGTAAATGTTAATTAAAAATATTTAGTCTAGTTTTATACCAATAAATAAAACTATAAACATAACTTTTTACATTTGAAATTTGTCAAAAATTATCTCAAATCTATACTAATAAAAGGAAGAATGTGTGTATGCGCAATATAGCACATAAACAGAACATCCCAGACTCATTAAATTTGGCGAGTCTAATCTGATGGTCATAATGTTGTGTACCTGAAAGAAATTTCTTAAACGCTTTGGATTTTTTTAAAATTCAATTTTTAAGCGATTTTTCATAGTTCTGGTGATATGACATCACGTCCGTTTCTGAATGTGAAAGTTGAATCTTCATGTAGTTTTTTGGGGATTGTTACAAAAATTTTATAATGATTATAATTATTTATCATTGTATTTATTCGTTTATTTACTCTTTGCGGTGTAATTACAATTGTTTTTCAAGTAAAATCTCAAAAGTATTCTTTCAGTATTTACATTTTAATTTTGGCAATATCGTTGTGTTTAACAGTACTGCTTGAAAGTCTTCTGCAATAAATCGGTTTTTTTTTTTTTTTTTTTGTTAAATTAAATGTTTATTATTGTTTTAAATAACTCGAAGGTATAATTATTTATCTCTTACAGATAGTTTTTAAATTTCATTCATGCTTGTATTGTATCTTTCTTTCTTTTTTCAGTTTATGCCTTCACCCACTGTTAAAAAGGAATTTTAGTTCTTTTTTACTTCAATTAACGTCCATGTTGTACTTTCTTTTTTAGCATTTTTCTCGACTAAATTGGTTTGAATTATCTACATTAGCTAGTTTTTAACTAGCGTTAAAATGGACTTTTTTTATGTCATGTCTTTCCCAGTTTAAGTTTTCTGATGTATATTCTTTGAAGTCCATTTTTTTTATCTTTATATAGTAATCCTTTAAATTAAATTGTTTTAATATGATTTATGATTGTTTTTCTTATCAAAACAACGCCTTTTTTTATTTATTTTAGATAATTGGCTTACTTCATGTGATATTAATTTTGCCATTTCTATTTCAGTGTAAGATTTTCTGATTCATATTTTGTCTATTAGGAAATATTTCTAGTGGTTTCATCAAAATTATGCCTTATAGTTAGATAGTTTTTTTATTTAAGTTTGATATAATTCTATTTCTGTAGAAAAAGCTGCTTCACACAGACTTATTTATTACAAGCTTTTATTTAACTTGCAATGTAATTTGTTCTGGTGGAATCTTGTAACTCAATTTTGAAGCTGATGTCTTCAACCGATTGAGCTGAATTTTGTATACACGTTTAGTTTGAATGACAATGCATGTTTTGATCATTTATATTCCGATATCGCAATTAGTTAAAAAGATATTAATTAAAAATCTTTTACCCCTGTTAGCTTTTTATTCTGCCGAGCAGCTTATCGGATTGAGCTTAAAGAAATTCCGATTTTTTTTTTACCTTTTTTAAAAAATTATTTTATTCTTTCTATCAAACTGAGACAAAAAAATAATTACATAATCGGAAAAATCATTTAT
>BMAV01013179.1:41788-54881 GCA_019973955.1 Trichonephila inaurata madagascariensis
TATATATATATCACAACCAATTTCTGTCAGAGATAATTAAAAGTATAGCAAATCAAGAATCAAATAATATTTTCTCCTTTTATTCTTTTGAATAAAACAGTTCTCATCTTTTATCATTTCATCTTTCCGCTCCCATCCTATTCCGGAAAAGTTTTAAAATATAATACTTTCAACAGTTTAAATTATTCCATTATTTTCAGTTTCAAAGGATATCTTTCCAACAAGATTTTTCGATTCTTTGAACTTCGCTTTAATACAGTTAATCAAAATAATGAGTATCACTTAGGAAATTAATAAATACATTGTATTAAAATTAGCAGAATTTTTTATATATACGTTTTTATCTCAACATATTTCGGAATTTATTAAGGAAATTTCAAAAGAAGCATTTATGTGTCATCATCAATCTGTGATGCAGGTGAAAAAATATTCAAAAATACCGTATACATAGTGAATAAAAAATACAATAACAGTTATTATCCTAATTTTAAAAATATAGGTAATAAGCAATAATGCTAGTTAAATCTCTGAAAGAGAACAGAAAACTGAGCGGAAAATAAATTTATGACAGTCATATAGTTATGACTGTCATAATGACAGATAATGTTAATGACAGACAGTTAGTTTTCTACAGAAGTGTGTATCTTTCACGTTTTCCTCTCTTTTCTTTATTCTTCTTTCCTTTATATTTACAATTTACAGAAAATTTGCGCTCAGTCATAAAATTAGTTTTTAATGAAGAATTCTGGTATTAAATTCATATCCCTTTATAAAATGGTTTGATGAAACTTTTTTCAACACATAAGTATATTTCTATAAAGATTTCTGCTTAGATTGAAATTTCCAATAAACGAAAACTAAAAAAAATTGAAGATATTGTTCGAAAATAAATATACAGAAATTGTCACAAAATACGAAAAACATTTACAAAATAAATTTTTTTTCAGTAAATGAGTCGATTAAAAAAGTGACTCATATAAATTTTAAAAAAAAACCATTATTTTTATATAAATACAGAATTAGTACCATTAACGATAAAATCTTACCTAATAAATGCTTTTAGAGAAGATACAAACATCAACACTTAGGATAGGTTAAGAAAATATAACTTAGGTTAACAAAATCTTAAGAAAAAGTACTCTAACACGAGCAGAATAAGTATTACTCAGATTTAGAATTCACAGAACTGATGTATCGTTCTGATAACGATTAGAAGCTAACTTTGAAATGAAAGCGATACGGTTTCACATAAGCCTCACAGCAACCAGGAACTGAAACTGACTTCGAGTTGTGATGAAGTCCCGAGTTCATTTTCGCGATTTCTCTGAGCTTCCTGATTGGTTAGTTAGTTGACTTCGAGGTCACACACTGGCGCATCACTGGGGCTTACAGTTTAGTTCGTTGGATTCGAGGTGTCGCTGGGGTTTACAGTTTAGGTTTGCATTTAGTGGGGATACCCTCTAATTATTTAAGATATCCGACTACCCTAAAATCGTGAATTCTGTCAAAAATTGACTATTCTTTTATATTTTTATTTTGTTGGCCATCTTATTAGTTTTATAAAAATAACAAGTTTATTACTTTCCATCCACTAGAACAAAAACTACAAGTGTTTTAGTAAAAGCATATGCCACTACTTTAAGCAAGATGTTATACTTTAAAATGCGTTTTACTAGAAATGTATTTTTTTTTTTTATGAAAATGCTGAAATGGGGACAGAGATTGTTTAACAAGTTTTGAAAATAATTAACTGAAATTGTTTGTGTATGTTCTGTATATTAATAGAAGTGTTTTAACCTTCAGATTGATCAATCATTGTTTTATTACAAAATCTGCAGTCCCTTATGTGAATATAATCACCGTTTTTTCAAGCAATTTCATATAATAACTAAGATAAAGTGCTCTAGTGTTCGTAAAAATTAAAATATCTCTCTTATCCTGAAGGTTATTTCAAAAATAAAAAGCAAAGCCACACATCAAAATTGAAAATTTGTTCATAAACTGTTTGTACAGAATGGGCCTCCATTTATGAAATTTTTTGTAAATTTTTACCAATTTTTTTCCATTTTAGTAATAAAAATTTATTTTTCTTTTATTAATTTTAGTATATTTTTCTTAAAATATACTATATAAATCTAAAAACCATTAAAAAAAACCCTATCTCTATTTTTTTTAAAAAAAAAAAAAGTTGTCGCGAGTAGTCGGATACCTTAATTATGATTGCTCCACAGTGTCAATTAATGGTTAACTATTGTTTTTTAATACACACATTTGACCTCCCCATCCTATATTATCTTTAATATTTTTCTTTCATTGTACTTCATTTCTGCCTGAATTGGGTAAAGGCGGCTTGTGCCGTTGCAAGCCTTGCTGCATTATACTCTTATAAAAACTAGATTAATATACTAAAATGTGAATAGTGCCTACTACTGAAATAAAATTTACTAAACAACAGTTCTTAAAATTACTGTTGTTTTATACATACACATAAAATTGGATAAATCGCTTTATAATTTTAATCGTATTTGATTCGTAAACAGTTAAAATTTTAGCTATTTACACGCTGAGTGAGAAGCTTAAACATATTCAAAATTTAATCGAATCAAGTCCTTTCTGACTAATAAAATATATGAGGAATGGGGACTGTCTTAACTTTTCAACATTTAAAATTTCCTTTAAAATGAAAAAAAATTGTATTAGTTTTTAGTTACTGATAGAAATGTAGAGGAATACTTTAAAGGGGATCACACATTTTTGCTTTGGTGCTAAATAAAAGAAGGAAAAATTACATAATACCCTTAACCGAAATAAAATAAATGAAACATTCAACTGTGATCTTAAGATTGCAGATTTGTACACACATTCTCCGCGTTTTGTGATACTAATATACCGGCTGTGTGAATGGCGCTATTGGTTAGACTCTGCTCTTGTACGCCCAAGTTTGATTTTCATGATGCGAAAAATCGACTACATTCGTGTTGTATGATTATGCGGAATGTTAAAAATCCCTAGAGTGTTTCTTTGGCTTGGGACTCTCGGTAAAATTAAATTTTTGGTACAATTTCGCATCATCAGAGCTCAGATGCCTCCCTGTGGGAAGGAAACCTGGCGTCAAAATTACATTGTGGCAATTGGTATTCACCTATATGGTGCCTTTTTAAAAAGTGATACCAGCTCCCAGGGAATGTACGTCACTTGACCATGGTTCAAAATTATGTGGTCCGTCGCCAAAAGCCCTCGTGTAGCTGAACAGTACGACGTTAATATTCAATCAATCAATCAACCCAGGGAATGTATTAGGTTTGCAATGGTAAAATCCCATCCGAAGTCCTATTTAAAAGGAAAAAAAGTAATACCAGTGTTTAACATTGGGCTCAGCAGAGGAACAATTCATTTTATGTAAGTGCTGTTCAAATTGTATTTCAATGAAAACAAAATACGTTAAGAATTGAAGGGTCAAAATTATAAACTTATGAACCAGTTTATATCCCTCAAAGTATGCCTTATTTACACGGAAGGACTTCGGATTTAATTTCATTACCATAAAAAAAAAATACTGACTATCAAATTATTGATTTTGATTTTAGCAAATCATTTATATAGAAAAGTCTTAAATCGAACACACACACACACATCTTGATACTAATATTCTACAGTTGAATGTTTAAAAGATCCAGAATATTTTTATTCATTTTTGTATAATTATCGAACATTTTATACCAGTGCCGGTTTATCCACTGGGTGCTTGGGGCGGGCTCCCATTGGCCTGGGCCCTAAGGAGCCTGAAGGGGCCCGGATAAACTGGACTTAACCAGATTTTCTGGTTATAAATTTCAATCCTCTAGCGCCAAGGGGGCCTGCAAATCTTCTGCACCCAGGGCCCGAAATGAGCTTAAACCGGCACTGTTTTATACCGCCATTTTGCTTCGCTTTTACTAACGTATTTGTTCATGACTCATTTGCTATTTCGAAAGGATTATTTTTCTTTTAAATAACTTTTTTCTTTCAAACTTTAAAAAAAGAACCACAGCAATCACAATCGTCGCATTATTTCAGAAATAAAACAGCTACAAAAATTTACCTGAAAGATATCAATGTTACACTTTTCAATAAAGGAATTTTATTTTGAAATTTCGAACTTTTCAACCGGGCACGCTAAGAGACTAAAATTCTAATTAAAAAAAAAAATTGTAAATCAAAGGATCATAAGTTGTGTAGAAGTAGTCTGCAACTCATCATCGTGTACGATAGTTCAGTGCTTAAGTTAATGAGTGATTTGATGATGTGCATTTCTCCTTGTCGCGCATCTGCCATGTATCATGATGCATTTATTTATTTATTTCATTATTATGCTCGCTTTGAGATGGCTTTGGCCATTTGGCTTTATTAAAACAAGGTTTTAACACTTTTAGCTATATTCTCGATGGATCTTAAAAAAGGAATTGTGCATAATTTTTTAAAATTTCATTGTAACCGTAATAATTTGCACAAATAATGCAGATATGAAATCAGGGATTTCTAAAACATGTAAGAATTACTCGGACCGAAAACATGTAAACCAGTTTCTAAAACTCGACTGAATTATAAACCAAAATAAAACTACTCTCATATCAAGCTCCCTATTATTTTATAAAAATATAGTAATTTGTTATTGAGTACAGAAAGGTTTTTAACTGTTAAAATGCAGATAAAAGTAAATTTCTTTCATAACGAGTTTCAAAGCTAACTTTTCTTGAGACACTTAACGAAAGAAGCAAGAAGTTTTATTCAAACTTTAAATTTATTATTTAATTGTCTATTTTATAACTATTTTCTTATTTAATTATGTCCATACACATAAGTTTTAACATCACAACTATTTAGTTAGAATTTCTTTTACTGAAGAATATTAGAAACGCAAGGAGAAAAAAGAAAAGCGTTTAAGTGGGAAAACATAAATCAATATTGTGGGCAGAAGAATTGTATATGTGTTTCATGTAGAATATTTATGTACTTTTACATATAAAATGCCCTAGAGGAAAATAATTACCGTAAAATCCGGCGTATGACGCGCACTTTTAACTCAAAACATAAGATTGAAATTTAGGGGTGCACGTTATACCCCGGGTATAAGAATGAGAGCTTTAAAAATAAAAATAAAAAGTTGAGTACACAGAAAATTTACACTTCTACATATATAAAAATACTGTTTATTTAAAAGAAATTATATATATATATATATACACTCCTTATGAACTTACAAGGTTGTAGTTCTAGAAGTATATATATATACTATTTTTTCTAAAGTTTGGAATAATACCTCGAATAAATGACTTCAAAACATAAGAACATTGCGCACGTACATTTCAGGTTTCTTCGTAAAAAAAGGGGTGCACGTTATGCAGCGAATATACAAAAAAATTAAAAATTTTAGCTTGAAAGTATGGGTACGCGTTATACACCGGATTTTACAGTAAGTTTGAAAAAATCCAAAGCACCTCTTCACTTAAATACTAAAAGCCTTTACTTCGATTCAGTTGTTGATGTTATAACTTTTTCAGCCTCTCCCTCATTTTTCAAACGAATATGAATTACAAATTTTTATGAAATATCGTAAGAAATGAACATTAAAAAATTATTTCCCTTAATGTAGTATACAACGTAAAAACACAATTCTGATATCTCAAATTTCTGTGTAATTTCTAAATGCATTTATCATGCAAATTGATAATAAAAAAGTTATTTTTATCTAGAAATTCAACAAATAGTAATTCGAAACTAGAAAGAAGGTAAAACATTATTATCTTTTTTTAATCATCTCTTGAACTTTTGCTGATGTGAACTGTTTATTTCTATCATACTTAATAATTCAAACCTGACACGCAAATACAATTACGCAGCTTTTAAACACAATATCCGCAAACAATTTTTAAAAAAATAAATAATATAATAAACTTGGATCTTTAAATAGGCATTAATCTTATATGATAACTTAATTTTCAGTAGCAAATAATACATATTAAGAATATATGTCTTATATAGATACTTCAAACAAATCAGAAAATTTTAGCTAAAACAAAATATTTTTTCCCTGGTTTAAATTCAATTTTGCCTAATAAATATATATATATAAGCCATGACTGCGAATTCTCATTCATTTTAGGATGAACAATCTTAATTATATTCTTAATTTGTTAGTTAACTAAATTTATTGTTTTATTTAAAAGCTAGTTGTTCTTTTTATAAATATCGAGCATTTTATTACGAAGCCAATGAGATTACTACATTTGTTTGTTGAATACTTAAATATCTTGCTTGCATCTGTGTTATAGGAAATACTCAAATCGTATAGCAGGAAATCTGTTCAGGAAGTCTGGCAAGGGTATTCTGATAAACTTGTACTTCTGAATCTAAAACGAGTCACCAAAATATATCAAGAATTTTAGTATTATCTTACTAGTGTATGATTAATTTTCTTACGGGGTCATTTAATAGTGAGTTCTTTTTAAATATAAATGTATTGAATCAAGATGTTTTAATAATATGTTTTAACGATTTGAAAATAGTATTTAATTTTTTGAATCAAATGAGAAATATGTATATAAAACGTGCATCTGGCCCAGGTGACTGTCCAACCTTTTTGAGGAGAGTGCCACTACCTGATAAAAAAAAATTGTGCGTGCAACTTCCAACTTTCCAGTAAACAAGAAAATACACTCATGGACAAAAAAATTAGCGGACCAAGGAGTCGTCAAAATGAAACGCAATTTTACTTACGTAATGACTGCTTTGGTATAAGTAAATGCTCAGAAAATCAAAGAAAAAGGATCATTTATTTCAGAGAAAAAGGCAAAGGAACAGAGGATTTAATACCCTGTTGAACCCCCTCTATATAGCACGAATGCACGATGCGATACGATCGGGCATTGAGGCATACAAATTCTGTATGATGTCTTGAGACATTTCATTCCATATTTGCTGTAACCTTGCCTCTAGTTCGTTCAAACTCGTGGGATGCCCAAATCGCCGTCCCAAATGATCTCAGATATGCTCGATTGGAGACAAATCTGGGGACCGGACAAGCCAAGGAAGGATAGTAACAGTGTGGAGACAGTCTTGTGACACCCTTAAAGTGTGAGGCCGAGCATTGTCTTGTTGAAAAATGACTCCTGGGAGATGTTGCATGAGTGGCAACACATGTGGTTGCAGGACGTCATGGAAATACCGCTGGGCTGTCATGGTGCCACGGATCAATACTAGGGGTGACCGTGTATTTTAGGCAATGGCACCACATACCATCACACAGGTTGTGAGAGTGATGTGTCGCTATAAAGCAAAGGCAGGATTGAAGCGTTCACCACGGGGTCTCCACACACGAACACGATTGTCATCACTGCTGAGATTGAAACTGGATTCGTCGCTAAAGACGACCTGGTTCCATTCCGCTGCAGTCCAGTTTCCTCGTGCTCGGCACCACTCTAAACGGAGATGTCGATGGGTGGGTGTCAAGGGCAGCACACAAAATGGACGCCGCGATCCCAAATGTCTTTCCGCGAAGCACCTTCTTATGGTTCGAGAAGACACAGGAGCCCCTAGTGAAGGTGCTACCTGTGCCTGGATGGCGGCCAATGAAGCCGTTGGCTGTACGCGTGCATTTCTTACGATGTGGTGGTTTTCTCAACAACTGCTCTGTCGAGGGCTTCCTGAGCCTGGTCTTCGTGTAAATGACATCTCTCGGATCCACTGGTCCCAACACCTACTCACAACACAATCAGAGCGGCCTAATTGACAAGCTACTCGCCTAGCTGACCACCCAGCTTCCATCATGCCGATGATTCTCCCCCTCTCAAACTGTGACAGCTGCTCATATTGTCTTCGAAAACGGCGTAATGGCATGTCTACCTCAGCTCTAACTTTGTAAACGATTCAGCACACTCAAACAAGCTTTGGTTACCTGTTTTATACTCCACGGAGAACGACGTTAAGCGCCCTCTACCAGCTATACGTAATGCGCAATCCCGCTGCATTTCGAATCTTTTGCATATCTACCTGACATGTATCTTCATGCCAAGTTTCGTTACGATCCCGCAATTATTTCTTGGTAAGTTAATTTTTTTGTCCATGAGAATATTATTTTGTTGATTTTTTTTTTACGGTTTTTTTTTTTTTTTTTTTTTTGAAAATAGCACATTTTTATACGTATCTTTTAGTAGTAGAAATTTTAAAATAATATAAAGTAAATAAGACAAAAGTATATATAAACTTATGTGTTTATTGTTAATAAACATTTTACGGGGTCTCCTTTTAAATCAATTAGATTTGCTATAGAATAAAAATGAGTAACTTGAAACATGTTTAATTCTGAATAATTATCAAAAAGTCAGTACTTGTTCAATGAGGTTTTTGAATTTACAGATTTTTTTTGTTTTTTATTTTTGTAACGAATCATGTATTAGGATTAGTTTTCTCTCTCTTTCGAAGATGCTAACAAAATTAGCCAGTTTTAAATGCAAATCAATTAATTTCAAGCGATATTTTGATTTAATTATGTTCATAATATAAAGCATTTGCTTACAAACATGTTATCCAAACATACAACAATATTTGACAACTAAAACATGAAAATTGCTTGTGGCACAAATTTCCAAAATTCAATGTAATTTGGATCACTTGCAGTTGAAATAATTTCCTTACATTTGCTTTTCTGTATAATATAGAGCTGTATGTCACTAATTTCGATTTTCATTTCAGATAGGTAACAATTTAAGTCTTTCAGAGAAATTGAAAGAGGATTTGCAAAAAGATAATCTTATTTTTATTTTCTTGAAAACCATCCAACCTAGCCCTGAATGAATCCTGTAAAATGGATATTAAATTTTTAATTATATCATAGCTCTGAGCATTATCAACTTTGGTAGATAGTCCTTGAGTTGATGTGAAATGTATTAATCTTTTTTTGTAAAAGCTTATTCACAAAAGAAAATACGTTACCAAATAGGACAGTGATTCTCATCCTTTTTTCGTTGTGGTACACTTTTAACAATTTCAAAATTTGGCGGCACACTAACAATAAAATAAGTTTAAAAAATTTTTACTTATCTAAAATACACTATGCAAAATAGTTTATGATAACAATTTTCAATGTTAAATTAAATGTTATGTACGACAAAGACAACAAAATGTTTATCGAGTAATTAATTACGAATTAATTCTAAGAATACATTTAATGCGAAATTTGAGTTCCATGTTTTTTGATAATTTCGTTTATATTTGATCGTAAAAATAATAATACCGCTCTCATTTTGTCATCTGTATTTGAAAGTTTCAATTATATATATATAATCCATAAATATATACCAATAGCTATAAAACATAAGTATAAATAGTCAAGATAGTAGAAAATATTAGCCACAGTAGTACAATAACGAACTCCTCGCCTTAGGAACCAAGATTGCAGGTTTAAACAAAGTTTTAGGGCTAGCCAACCTTCACCTGTAATTTCCCTATACTACTGAGTCATAGGGAAAGGAAGAAATAATATTAGGAAAAAATTTAAATATTAGAATAAAATACACTATACTATTAAAATATAACGATAAAATTATAGCCTACTAGTATGCACTAGTATAGATTTAAAGTCGATGCAATAAAGTGGGTGGTAAGACTTACTTCGTGAGTACAGGAACAAATTATGTTTCCTGCTCGATACAAAAGGAAAATTGTAGTACCGCATGTATTAAAATTAGTGAATTATGATAAAATAATTTTAAGACTATATATATACATTTAAAAACCTTCACAAACATACAAAAGAATATTTCAATAAAATATAATATTATTCATTTATTAAACATGTGGGGCCATCTTTTGAATAGCTGTGTAACTAATTGAAAAATGCTATTTATTATTACATATTGTCTTTTCACTGAGAACTATTATAAATATAATTGTAAAGAAAGTTAGAAGGATATCCATGTTCAATACATTGGTTAATTAAGTTATTAAAATTTAAATATATATTAGATTTATCACTAACTAATACATTAGTACGATAAATATTGCTAAAAATAATATTTCTATACATAGAGATAGATAAATTTGAATTCCAGTATGGCACTTTAAGAATGTTAAAATTAAAAGCATATTTTTATCATATATATATATATATATATATTTGTTAATGCTGAAAATATCCAAATTCACACAAATAAAATGTAGAAAACTGTAACAACATGTTTCAAGTTTTTTTTTTTTGAGGGGGGGGGTGGTATATTGGAATAATCGCCTCTAATTTTAATCCAAAATGTATTAATGAACTCTTCCAAATGTTTTGAAGTTAAATCTCGATTATTACAGAGAGAAATTAATTCTTCCTCTTTTCATTCAAAGTTAGATATATTTGTTATCACAAATGGATTACGAACCCAATCAAGTTTTTATATATTTAAATTTGGGAAGTAATGAATGAATTTCTCCCCAAGTGTTGTCAAATTGTCAATAACAGTTTTATGAGTAGTTTATTTCTATAAAACGGCCGAAAGGTTCGATTTCGGAATTTTTATTTTTTTCTCCGAGTGTAATTAATAATTTTAAAATAAACCTTCAAGAATTCGGTGACACAGTAGTTGAGAATCACTTAACTACGGTATAAAAAAAAAAGTACAATCTTTTCCCTGTAATCTTAAATTTAAATTATTTAAATGTTCCATAATATCAGTAAGAAAAGCTAAGCTCCATAGTAAATCTTCATTTTTAAATAGCAAGCACTCACTCGGGAGTTCACACATTGCTTTCTTCCAGATATTTTAAAACACGCTGCCCCAAATTCGAAAATCTCAAGAGTTCACTTTCCTTTGGAAAGATAACGCACACAACATTGAAAAGTATTTCAGTTTTCTATAGTAATTCAATTAAGCTTACTTAAAATAAATTTTGAGGGTTCCTTTTTTTGTCTAAAACAACCGCGTTTCAATAAAATTGTGAAAAAAAATATTTATTATTATCTTTTCAAATCTTTTAATTTCTCCATAAGTCTTCACGTGCCACTGTTACAACTTCGCCAAACCCTACTGTGGCACACGGGCCGGCCACCCCTGATGTAGACTTATAATAGGTGTAAAACTAGTTGCATGGCCCGGCGTTGCACGGCTTTCTCTACTTTTATAAATTTTCCCTTTCCTTCACAAAATCAGCACTTCTAATACTCTTTTTCAAAATGACTTTCTCTTCGCAGCTCCTCCGCTTAGCCCGGCGTTTCTCGGGAAACAAAAAACTTTAAAAAAAATAACGCTTAAATATTTCTCGCAAAAAGGGATAAAAACGAAAAACACACTTTTTTTTAAAAAAAAAAACCCATAATTTTTAAGATATTTTATCAATCTTTGTTCAGATTACGGATTCTACACACGGGAAAAAAAGTTTTTTTTCCAGGCTTTATTTTTAAGTTAATGCCTTCAAACTTAAGCAAACAACGGCAATTTTTTAAATAAAAGTAATGTTTAAATATTTCTAGCAAAAAATGGAAAAAAACGAAACACAATTTTTTTTTAAAAAAACCATAATTTTTAAGATATTTTATCAATATTTGTACAGATTACGCATAATATCGTTCTACACGCGGGAAAAAAAGTTTCGTGAGATTATTTTTATAAATGAAGAAGTTATTAAGTATTTAAATTTTGAGTATTTTTTAAAAAATCGTAAATAAATTTTTTTTTGATCTTCAATTCAATATTTATAGGCGCACCTTCTTTTCTATATAGTGTAACCTTTCATCAAACGTAACGGGCTGAAAGTTAATGCCTTCAAACTTAACACATCGATTGCGAACAACGGTAATTTTTAAACAAAAAATGAAACAAAAATAATGCTAAAATATTTCTTGCAAAGAGATCTAGATTCGAACTTTGAAACGACAGTTTGGAAAGTAGCGCGTTAAACAACTAAGCTACTCGTCTTTCGGGGAGACGCAGTGAAAAGACCTTTAAAATAAAAGGAACAGATATTCAATTTCGCATTGCGTTATTTGTTAAAAAAAAATTTCGGGTTCATTTTTAAGTTAATGCTTTCAAACTTCATATATCGATTGCAAACAACGGTAATTTTTAAACAAAAAACTTTAAAAAAAAGTAATGCTTACATATTTCTTGCAAAAGGGAAAAAAAACCTAAAAACACATTTTTTAAAAAAGAAACCGTAATTTTTAAGATATTTTATTAATCTTTATACAGAATACGTATAATAATGTTCTACACACGGAAAAAAAGTTTCATGAGATTATTTTTATAAATAAAGAAGTTATTAAGTATTTAAATAAAATTTTGAGTATTTTTTGAAAAATCGTAAAAAAAAAACAGTTTTTGACATTAAGTTTTTTAAATGACTGTTTCTAAAAGAAAAAAGCATGAACTTTTTTTAATGTAAAATATCTTTTTCATTAAAGCGAAAGAAAGTGCAAGTGGAACGATTTAGAAATCATATTCCTAAAAACGTATCAATTTCGACTCATTTTAAAAAAATCGTAAAAAATGCAAAATATAATTGTTTTGTAAAATAAATTATAGCATATCTTGGTGAAGTATATGATCTTTCCGAATCTGTAATTATTTTTTGTGTGAGTCTCATGAAAAAAAATTAGATCACGTTTTAAAAACGTCTGAAAAAAAAAAAAGAAGTTCCGAATTTTCCCCTGGCGGTGAAAAATGAAACTAATTATGCGTTTAAGGTTTTTAATTAATATCTTCTTAGCTAATTGGAATATCGGAATATAAATGGTCAAAAAGGGTTCCTCGGATCATTCCCAAAAGTTTGGTACCTTCAGCGAGTTTTTGCGTCGTGTGGTTCGTGAGAAAATTGGGACGCATAGATAGATAGATAGATAGATAGATAGATACGTTTGCTTACCTTCGAATTTTAATAGTGTACATGATCACCGTTTGCTGAAGGTATCCGACTACGTTCAGAACCGTAATTTTAAAAAAGCGCATGAGTGGATAATTTTCATGATATTTATTATCACTCAGATTAGAATACATGCATAAAATTGTTTTAAGGACATTTTGACAAAAAAAATTTATTTAAATACAATATTTTGGCAAAAAATTAACTTAGAACT
>BMAV01013179.1:59881-94964 GCA_019973955.1 Trichonephila inaurata madagascariensis
CTCACAGGCTCTGGCAACATTCATTCCTTCCCTTCGGGAATTTCACCGAGTTAATTCGTACTGTCACTTGTATGGTGCTCAAGGCCAACGAAAGCCCTTTGCCACGATGAATTTCGTGGCCTCTATTTGACAACGTCAGACAGGTGGCATTATCCACAACAACAACACGTAGTACAAAGTTATTTACGATTATTTGTTAAAACTGAAAAGTGAAAATATTTTATAATTTTAAGAAATTGTTGTATTTTTTACATCCTAGTAACAGAGTTCACACATAAATATTTTTAAATATATTTAACTGTGTATAACATTAATTCTTTTCTCCAAAAAGTAGAAATTTCCCACTTATTCAGAAAAAATAATTTTAAATTGTACATGCTCTTTTAAGTTATATCTAAAACAATTACTATGCTTTTCACGTACATGTGCTTTTAAAAAATGAAACGAGTAATTATGTTTTAAGCAGTACAGAAAAATTTCTCAAATTTTATGTTTCATCTTATTTAAAGTTATAATTATGTCATGACCATACACACACAATCTAGAATTATATTTCGGAAGATGATAAAAGATAAAACAGCAATTGTGTGTATGATATAAGCCAATGAGAACGATAAAGATGTTTTCTGTTCTGTAAGGGAACTTTTTGATTTGAAAATTAAATTTTTCTCTTTTACACTACATGTCGTTGTGCAAGATGTAGTATCTTGTAATTTAACATTAAAAAGTATATAATAATTGAATAATAAATTTATAATAGTATAACACAGTAAAGAAGTGATTTAAGATGAATGGAGTTTGAAAGTAGTGAATGGAATTCGTGTTTAAGTAGTGGCAGTGCCGATTTAAGATCATTTCGGGCCCTGTGTGGGAGCAGAAGATCCTCAGGTCTCCTTGGCACTATAGGATCGAAATTTATAACTAGAGAATCTGGTTAAGTCCAGCTTATCCGGGCCCCTGGGCGCCCGTCCCAAGCGCCCAATGGATAAACTGGCACTGGGTAGTGGTTTGTCTTCTAATCTAAGTATGTAAGCCAACGGAAAAAACATGTACAAGATTTTTATAGAAAACGTTACGCTCCATTTATACTACCCTTTTCTTATTTTAATCTCAAAATTTTTGAGAACATTAACTGTATTTGATTTCCATATCATGTAAGCATAATACATCGAAAATAATTAATGAATTTCTTTTTATGTATAGCTAATTCCTTAAACGTTACTTTGTCACACTTTTTATTCCGAAGATAGAATAGAGATAATATAATTATAGATATAAATATTAAAATTGGGCTACTTACTGATTGCATTCCCCTATTTCACCAATCAGTAAAATAAATTTTTGCATCGGATAAATTCTTCATACTTAACCCCTAAATATTAAGATCAATTTTAATAAATTTTCCTAGTTGATTGATTAATTTATTGCTAATCAGCGTTGTTATTGGAAGCAACACGAGGTCTATATAAAAGTTCCGAGGAAAAAAAAAGAAAAGAAAGAAAGAAAATGTCTATATACTTAGAGTATTTATGATTGACAGGACTTCTTTTTTTGAAATTTCTCTATTCTTTCTGTTTTCGAAGCAGTAAGAAATTAAAGACATCAATACTTGACTGGGCGTAAACAACCTTCAGACTCTTCAGAACCCTTCGGCTTTTACATTCCTTGATTATAAGCATAAAAAATGTCCTTCTCTTTATACTTCTGTTTGTGCGAGCAATAATTTTGACTCGCCAGAAATAATTCAAATTATCCTCTGGTCTATCGATCAGTACTCGTATTAGATCTAGGACCCAAGATACTTTAACTCATATATGAGAGGGGTGGGGCAGGAAATCCAGTGATGTTTTTGGAAAGTTTTGAAGGGAAAAGTATAGAAATTTAAATGGTTCTTAAAGATAGATAAACATAAAATTTATTTTAAAATCATTACAGAAATTTTACTTCCTTTTGCTGTTTTCTTCTCCATTTTTATCAAGTTATAAATTTAGTTAGAAACGCCTGTTGTGGTTTGTTAAGGTAAAATCACAAGTTTTATATAAAAAGGTTTTTCTTTGTTCATTTGAATTAAAAGATTATATTTAGGAAAATCATCGATATTAGAATTTTTTGATTAAATAATTTACTTTATTTCGTAATATTAAATCACCCTATAAATAATCTTGTTGTGTCTCTTTGAAAATAATTTCTCAATAATCACTTTAGCCTCTTGGTGACAAAAGCAACTAATACGCGCCTACGGTATTTCCTCCTGAGTCAGCTGTCTGAACAAAGCCTGAACCCACCGCGGTCCAGGCATATTTCGTATACCCCACCCATTATCACCTTGGCAACGAAAAAAATACAGACTCCTTTGATCTTATTCACAAAATCTGGCAGCATGCATGTGACAGTATAATATACATTTATTTAGAAAACAAATCATCCGGCTCCAAAACTTTTCAAAATTTTAATAGGTATGCATATTTTGTACTTATTATTTTTGCGATAAATTATGCTATGCAGGATCAATTGAAAATAATAATGACGTAATCTATTAGTGTTCATACTGAATGAATAATGATGTTATTCAACGCTGCAGTGTATAAACAAAGTGCTTTTTTTTTAAATATAAATAATTAATATTTTCTGTTATTTTAAGGTATGATATTCATTTTTACTAAAGCATCAAAAAGATCCCTCCTTATTCTTCTTTCCTTTTAGTTTTCTTAGGCTTTCCATTTGAATGAGTATTTCGACAACATTTGTCATACATACGTACCAATTTTTAGTTCATGGAAAAATGCTTGTTATGAATTTCAAATTATTCATCTGTAATGGATTATCAACATTTTACTGAATTATGATTTGTATTTTTGCGAAAATAATTAATTAACGGATGAAAAATAAGATAATTCAAACACAAAGAAAATTATGAAAAAAAAATTCCCTCATTTCTCATTTATGAATTTTTATAATGAAATGATTAATAAAATTACTAGCAACTTTTCTGAGTTCTCTAAGGTGAAATCGAATTTTTATATACACAGATTCTTGTTTCAGTTATTTTCCCTATAGTTATCAGGTTATTTTAAAATTTCTTTTTTTTTCCAGAAAATGTGTTATTTTTTGTTATAAATATATCAATCTATGAAACATATTGATGAAATAAACAATTAGTTGCAGATGTCTTCTAAAAACAAAACTAAATTAATTATTATTAAATAATTTATACTGCTTAATAAATTAGATAGTTTTTATGTTACTGGTAATATAATTGACTGAAATAAGAAAGATAAAACTTTTTTTTTTAAGATTTCTTCAAATCTGTTTAAACTTCTAAGTTCATTACTTTCAATCAGTGGTTCATTTTTTTCATTTTGTATGAATGAAGTATTTAAGGTGATATATAGAATCAGATGAGTTTGCTTGATAACTTGCAAGATATGTTAATTAATTAAATCTGAAAACAAGATTAAAAAAAAAGGGAATGTTTCTTTCATTAAAAAAAAAAATTGCATATTCATCATTTACTGGTGTATTACATGAGAATCTGTTAATCTTTCCTTTCACATGCTAAGTGTGAGAAATTTTAAAACTCTAAATTGAAAAAAAATTTCATAACTCATGCATGTATTTGCTTTAATCCTTAACCTCCTTTGCTTAACCCTAAATTTTACAAATTTTAAACTAACTGCTAAATTTAAATTTTGAATTAATTACTCATTTTCCTATATATATGAATGCAATGAGAGAATAAAAGAAAACAGAGTTATTCTATTTTTTAAACTCAAAAAATATTTTTCTGGTTTGTTTTTAAAAGAAAATTAAATGTCTGACTAGCTTCAATGAATAAACATGTTCCGAATGGAACTCAGAATCAAGTGTATCAAGCATTAAAAAATTACCCAAAATGAGGCATGAAATAGAAAGTTCTAAGAGAAAAGAAAATAGAAAATGAGAAAAGGTATATAATGATATTACTAAAGAGAAACCTGAGGGGAATGCTAGTGCAAAGAATATGACCAATCAACTGCAATTAAAAGCTTATTAAATGAATTGAATTAATACTAATTGATTTTAGTTAGAAAAAGTTAAAATGTAAGGGGACTAAGAGATAGAGGCTATTTTTTTTGTTTTGTATGTGCATAATTATATTTAGAGTGTGGGTGAATGAACAGTATTCAAGCTTTAATAATAGTGTTGTTCTGGTAACAAAAAAGATGTTTCTAGATAATTTAGCGATAAATTTTTCAGTAAGTTCACTATTGAGGTCATTATATATATATATAGATGCTATTTCTAACTTACTAATAGAATCATTACTCTTATGAATTTTGTTTTATATGGTTTATACTTGTTCCATGCGATTTGGGGCCATTGTACTCAAAATGGGGAGAGCATAAATTAAAACTGGAAAAATTACTTGTTTATATAGGAACACTTATTTAGTGAGAATTTCTATTCATTCACAAAGTGTTGAGGTAGATTTTACACCTGAATTTTTTTGGACTGCATTTGATGTGTTACTTGCATGCTGATCTGTTGTCTAAATGAAGACCTTACTTATATTAATTAGAATCCAACTAATAATGATGCATGAAATATAATATTTAATGAAGGTTTGTTTGGCTTTTTACCTATTTTGTGAATATGAAAGCTTGTGATTTGTCTACATTAATAGACATTTTTCAGCCTGTTAACAATTTCTCCATAGATTTAATATAGTTTTGAAATTATTTCAATATGTACTCAGAGTTATAAGTTTTTTTTTGTGTAAATATATCTTAGTAGTTCACATCATTTTTTCATCTAATGAAAAATGTCTTTTTGTTGCTTTAATAAAAAAATATTTAATTAGTTTTTCTTTTTAACTAATTTCAGAGAAAACAAAATTTACTAATATATTTATTTACAAAGCTGTCATTGTGGAGGGAAAGATCACATAAATCTATTTTACATTTTAGATTTTGCTCATTTAGAATTTTTAAACTAAAATTATTTGTAATTCAATTGAAACCCCAGATCTGGTTTTATGCACCGACAACATGGGCTCATATCCAGGGAAGCATTTTTTGGTGTGTGTTAATTTAACTACAATATCAGCTTCATGAGGTAATGGTAACAATGACTATTTTCTATTTGTCTATGGTATGGGTGGCAATCCCATGGCACGGTGGAGTTGTAATTGTAGCACACGAAGACTTAGTAAAAAGTTTTAGAAAATTGAAAAGATAACAATAAATAAATTTTTTTAAACTATTTTATTGAAATTCGATTGACTCAGACAAAAAAAAAATCCAAAACTTTAATTTAAATAAATTTAATTGAGATTCAGTTGAAATTTATCATGTAGAGACTGCAGGTCATATCACCTGCATTGTTGTAAGAGCTGGCTTTCCAAAGCTCTTTTTACTCATGAGATTTGGGAATTTAAGAGAATGTGTTTTATAATATCTGGAAGAAAACACTGGAGTACTTGCTATAATAGAATGGTAGATAGGTTATGTGATTTAGTTTTTCTTATCGATATTAAGGGACATTCAAATAGTTTAATTTTAAGGTTACAGAGAAAAGATTGTATTTTTTGGTCAAATACCTTCTTTCATGGACAAACCTTTGCTTTTTTTTTTATTGATTTTGAAAGGAAAAAAATTAATATATTTCACATTAATGTAGGAACTATCTACCAAAGTTAATTGTGCTCCAATCGGTGGTAGGTTTAAAAATTTAATATCCATTTTTGCATGATTATTTCAGTCCTAGGTTTGATGATTTTCTAGATTATAAAAACATGCAGATCTTTACACACATCCTTTTTCAATTTCTCTGCAAAATGTTAGTTGTTACCTACTTGAAATCAAAATTATTGTATACAGCACCATATTTCACTGAAAAGCAAATGTAAGGAGTTCTACTGAATTTTGGAAATTTGTACTAACAAGCAATTTTTCAAATTTACATGATTTGGCTCTGTCAGATATTGTTGTAGATTTGAATCAACATACGTTTGTGAACAAATGTTTTCTGTTATGAACATAAAATATCAAAATATCATTCAAAATTAACTGAACGGATTAACAATAAAATTTAATATTCTGCTTTGATCTCATTTATTATATTGCTTTTAAATTTACACTTCTTAGACTTGTGCTTTAAAAATGTACTCTTTGCTTAAAAGTTACATAATATGCCTCTTAAGTAAAAATTTTTTACCTTTTCATTTGTTTGAAAAGTTGGACTTGGCATGCGTAATTATTTTATATCTGAAAGTGGCACTCTTCCTAAAAAGGTTGGCCAACCCTAGTCTTAGGTCATGTAAGGTGTAAATCTGCTCTGAATTTAGCAGTAAAACATTAAAGTTTTGTATAGATATCTTTTTCTCTAGTTCCCAATTGTGATTATATGCAGAGATTTTTTTTTAAAAAAGCTAAGAAATGAAAAATACTTTATTTGAGCAAAAATGACATATATACTAGGATGTCTCATACTCATATATTTTCTCACATTTTTAATGTTCTAATCTCATTTCATCCTATTTATTTTTACATGCTTTATTTTAAGTAAAGATAGTGTTCCATGTAATATGAATTACGTGGATTATGCAAAATATCAAATCTCTCTTAACACTTGAATTAACTTTAGTGTTAAGAGTGTTAGAGCTTTAGTGTTGACTGGAAATATCCATTTTACCAGTATAACTTTTTTATTTTTTTCTTTATACTTTTGAAATTTTTACTTTTTCTAAAATTTGCAAGTATTAGAAATTATTTTTGTTCATTTCAAGTAATTATTTTTTCAATATTATAGTATATACCTAGAACTATATGGCTACTGGTCATTCTGACTATACTTAGCATGTTATATTTGCACTTTATTTATAGTTATTTATGATTTTCTGATTGATCACATACACCTGTTTGAAGGGAATTTCTGTACTTTCTGAAAGTGCTATTTATTTTTCCACAGAAGAATAAATGGGGAGTGAAGGGGTGGGACAGTATGAGATCTGCTTGAAATTTTTGTGAAAATTCTGTCTGCACTTACGGATTCTTATTCTGTTAGAAATATTTTTCAATGAACATATATACATCTAATATAATTTTGGTTAGAATAATTTCAGTATTCTGATTTGCGTCTTTTGTGACATGGCAGCATTGGCAGAAAATATCACACAAAAGAAGACATGCTAAAAAATTTTGAAAATCTTTCTGATAATAGTTCTGGCTCAGAAATGGAACTTGATGAAAACACATTATACAGAAATTATGGTTAAAGTGTAGAATAGGGGGTCTCTTGGCAAAGTCAATTTTTTGGCATCCAGGATCGGTTACCAAGCAACTTAATTTAGCCATAGGTGCTCCAAGAATTTATGAAGTTGAATTTTACAATGAAAATAAAAAATATTATTGAGAAATAAAAAAAAATTGCTTAAATATTTATAAAAGTTTCTTGGTGACAGATTCCAATTGCCAAAACATTGACTTCACCAAGGGACCCCTTATTCTACACGTTAATTGTATCCAAAGTGAGGAATATCAAACAGGTCTAGAAACAGCAAATTATTCCTCAGTTTGGAAAACAGATAGTATTTAAAGAAGTGTTACAGGAAATTTTCTCCAGCAGAATATTTTACAAGAAGTATTTGGGTCAACTTTGTATAGGACAAAGAGAAAAATAGTTGATTGCAGTCCAAGCAGTGCATGAAGCTTGTTTAATCAATAAAAAAATATATTGTGTCACATTCCACAGTGTGCTGAGAAGAGGCACTTAAAAAATCTTAAAATCCAAATTGATGTTCATCATTCAATTAGTTAGACCAGGGATACTCAACCTTTTTCTCCTCGGGCCACATACATATGATAGCCATTTCACATGGTCTGCAACATAAGGATCAATGCGGGGGCCCGCCTTTAAGGGACCTTGGCTACAATAGACATTTAAAATGAGGAAAATTGATCAAAATATTGAAAAAATTTTTTGGCTATTATTTTAATACTTCACTAACCTCTATCAAACATACACAAAACTTTGGTTTTACACATTTTTTATTTGGTTATTGAGTAATTTCAATTTCCTTTCATCCATAACCATGCTCCTTTGTTTATATTCTACTGTCATACAAAAAAACTGCTATGTACTTTAAAAATTCGATTTTTTTTTGAATGAATTCATCCTAACTTTAATTTTAAATGTTAATTTATCAAATGCAGAATAAGAAGTAAAGAGAGTCTTAACTCAGACTGAAATGAATATTATTATTTTTTATAATTTGTGTTCATTGTATGTAATTCTAAGACCAAACATCAATATAGGAATTTTAATTCCTAAAAACAGATTTTATCAAAAAAATTTTCTCAGAGAATTTAATTAAATTTTATAGCTGAAGTTATTTTCATATGGACTGTTTTAAAGTAGTGTACTTGGTTACAAAAACAGACAAATACATCATTCTTACTGTCAGCTTATCTGTTCAGAACAGTCTCCAAAATATCAATAGAAATGAAGTACAGTTGTTTTGAATTTAAATTCCACCTTGTGTGTGCAAAAAATTCTCAAAATTGTTCAATTAATTATGTTCCTATGGGTCCTTGTATACAAAGAAATTAAGATTAATATAGAAATTGTTATAAATTAGCTAAAACTCCTCCAGATCCTTGGAATATTACTCCTCAGATTTCTGCAGAAGATCTTTACTCTTATCAAAAGATGACATAAATGTGAAGTTGAAGAAGAATGGACAAAAAGAGCAGAAAATATGAAAAAAAAAAAATAATTTTATTTCCTTTCTTAATAATTGGAACATTCAATGCAACTACAGAAGCTTTGATTAATAAAATGCAATCTAAAAAGTTAACATTACATAATTTACATATTTTATTTAAACAAATTGATCCTCTCACTGTGTTTGGATTGTGGAGTTCTGGCTAACCTGCTTAAGGCTGTCTTCAGTAAAAGTACGAGAGCTTGAACTAAACGCGAAGCAAATTTTCAGACACAAAAAAATACCTCAATTTCTATGGAAATTTGCAATATTATAACTCATACCTTTGTTAACAATATAGTGTTTTTAAAAATGCCAAAATATTCCATGAATACTTTCTTTTTTGTTATAATATGTGAAGGCATAGCCCATTTAACATTACGGTATAGGAGAAAAAGCGTGAAACACATTTTATACCAGAAAAAAAAAATGAATAAACTCGGTTAAAAATGAGAAGTATAATAAAAAATTCTGCTCTCTAAAGGGTAGTGAAGCCAGAATATCATATTAATATTTCATTTCTCTTATATCTGAAAAAATGTTCCAAATTCTGGTCCTATTCCTTAACATTAACCGAAGACAGCCTTAGAGTACAAAAATCAGTATTTTTTTCATTAAAGAGTGAATGAGAATAGTAACAAGTAATGAGCATTTTTATACTTTTCTATTCATTAATATGATGTACAAGAAGCAGCAGAACGTAGTTTAATTTCAGCAAGTTATTTTTTTTTAGAATCTGAAAGAAATTCTATATTGAAAGTATTCTGTTGCTTTAAAACTGAAGCTGTCTACTGTTCTTTCCTGATTTTATGTGTGTAGATCTAAAATTCATTTTTTAAATGTATGATTTTTTTTTAAAATAATGCTAATGCAATTTATATATTTTATATTTTAGTTGAAATAAGAGAGCCAAGAAAATGGATGCCAATTCAGAGGTAAGCTTAAAAGTCACAATGTTATTTCATTTAGAAGTAAATATGAAAAATTTTAGCTGACCTCATTATTATATGTTGCTATAGATTTGGGTATTTTTACATGATTTTGGAAAAATTATCTATCATGAAAAATGTTGTGCCTTTATTTTAGCATATCTAGAAATAACTTCTCAGATACTGAAATATTTAGACTAATAAAAGACTGATCATCATTTAAGAAAAAGTGAATTGAACAAAAATATTTTAATTTTGCATCTTTACATCCCTGTTTCAAAGCATAGAATTGTTTTTAAAAGGCGAAAATTAATTGAGGGGCAATTTAACTCCCCTACAATAATTTATTTTTATATGTACTTCACATTAAAAAACTTCTTACAAATATCTTATCAACCTTTCATTGAGTTAACCAAAGGAAAATGTCCAGTATAAATAATCAGCAAATACTATATTTGATTTGAACTTTTTTCAAAGAATAATTGATCCTCCTGAAATTTGTTTCACATATTTTAAAAATCATTTCTCATATCCACTGATTTTTAGGCTGTGTAACACAGTGGTTATGGTCACACTGATCAGCATTGTTTCTGTTGAGTTGTGCATTTAGTCCTAGTACCACTGTAAACTAGCTTTGTAGAGGACTGATCCATGTTAGATTTATGGAGTCTCAAAGCCCTCACATTGGTGTGGAATTTTTGGGTCAGCTCAAGTGTCATTCTCATCACGTGACTGTGGTTTGAAATTACGGGATCTATTGCCAGCAGCCGTTGTGTAGCTTCAAAGTGTAACACTATTAAACAATCAATGAATTATTATTTTTTAAGTATTAATTTCAAAGAAAAACTATCATTAAATTATTGTTAAATAATTATTCAGAAAATATTGTACATTGTGAATTTTATAATAAAGGTTTGAAGTTGTTACAGAAAATTAAAATTGTCTCTTTTGATAAATCTTTAAAATTTCTATTTTCAAAATGAAAAGTTTAAAATTGTTTTGTCTGAAATTTATTTTTGTTTGAGTACTTAGATTTTTTTATATTATATTATATATATATATAGTATATCATTTGAGCATTTTAAATTGTTCTAAAAAAAATGCTGATTATAAGATTGCTTTTCATTTCTAAAATTTCTAAACACAAATTATATGGGAGCCATATTAATTGCTTAGTTGCAACTTACAGGAAAATGGAAATAATTAAAAAAAAAAAAAACAGAGAGAGAGAGTGATGCTAAAAGTTCAAATAACAACACTTATTTTGGCAATTATATTTTTTTAATAAAATTAAAAGGTAGGGAAAAATTTGTCGAAAGTCAACTTGTGAACTGACTTGTTTTTATTCAAGATATGAATGACAATTTTAAAATAAGCTGAATGATTTGAATATTTCTTGTCACAGTAGATCTGCATAATATAAAACATTGACTGCAATAGTACTGTAATAGTTGTTCGGTGTTATTTCATTAACATTGTATATATTATTAACAATTAGATTTTAATTTTAAATGGTGGCATATGTGTAGGAAAACAACTTCCAAGATTAAATATGAATTTTAATATGCTGTTTGATGAGACTTTGGAGGCTCAGTTGTGTTTAACTTTTTATCAGTCCTATTATTCATTTTTATATGGGTGTTAATAAGATGGAATATCGCAACTCTCCTACATAACTACGGATTTTGTTTCAGATTCACTGAATAAAATGTGGGCAACAAAACAAAAGAAAGTTGATTTATTTACAGCAAAACAAGATTTTATACTTTTTGGAAGGATTTTTTTTCCTACTGAGGCTACTTGTTTACTTCTGTTTCAAGAGTCATTTTTTCATTATCATTGGTTTTTCCTTGTAAATTTGTGTTTGTAAAATATGAGCTAAATTAAAAATACATAGAAAAAAAAAATGTTTTTCTTTTTTGTAAAAAATTTATATGCATGTGTTTAAAAGAACAACCAATATAGCTTATTAATTTTAATTTCTTGAATAAATAAGCCTATTAAATGGAGGGAAACTTTTTTACTAAATATTTAAAAGTCTTAAAAATTTGTTTCAAGAATTATTTATTTTATTTAAAAATAATCCATTGCATTTTTTTTTTGCTTGCACAATTGTTATTAAATTTTAGTTAATTAAAACATTTATTTTTTTTTAGATTAAGAGCAAACTAGAAACAGTGAAAGTGGTTGTCAGATGTCGTCCTATGAGTGAAAAAGAACATGCAGGAAATTACCATAAGTAATTGATTTTTCCTGAAATCTTATTTATTTATTTTGAAAATTTGATAGGTGCACAAATATACGATTCATAATACATGTGAATTAGATTTTCTAAAGTCATTGTGATAATAACCAATAGAGATATTTTGAGCAATTTAAAAAATTTTTTACAAGTACAGTCGAACCACTATATTGCGAATTTTTCTATATAGCAAACTTTTTCCTGGAACCTTGAACATTTCACGATTTTCTTTGTAAACTAACCTTCTCTATAGCGAAGTGTATTTTCTATATAACGAACTTTTTCTTTTGTGATTCAATTTTTGTTCTCCCTTTTTTTAAAGTATTTCTGAAAAAATTTAAAGTTATTCTCTCTTTAATACATTTTATAGTGGTCATAAATCTTAAACTGGTTTTATTAGATCCTAACTCGCCGAGAGCAATAGAGTTCTGGACGTTTCATCCAAGAAGTGCAACCTTTAACCCGCATTGCCCGGTTCACTAGAAACATCTTCAATATCCTCTTTCACCCTCAGTGGTGTTGTCCCGTTTCCTCATGTTCTAATTATAAAATAATGTATGTTCAATGTTACTTGTATGCTTTAAATTATAAAATGTCTTTAAAATTCTTAATTTTAGTATAAAATTATTTTCCTAATATTAAAAATGCAGTGAATTTTTCGACATTATTTTTTCTTGTTTTCCTTGAAGTTTTTCTTTCTTTCTTTTTTGATGGGAAAGATATATAAAATAAACATATATTAATTTTAAAAAAAGTGTGAATAATTACTTTTTTTAGTGTATATTGTTTATGAATTTAAAATTTGTTTTATGTGGTCTATAAAGTATATTATAAGATGAACCTCTATATAACGAATTTTCCATATAATGAACTTTTTTTTCTGGGATTTAGTGCCTTTGTTATATAGAGGTCAGACTGTATATAAGTACTTGAATAGTTTTTGAATAATTAACTTATTTGTGTTGTAGAGATTCTTATTATGTATTCATTTTTTATGGAAATAAATGAATCTGTTGTGTTTGTATTATACATGAGGATGTATTTGAGTAATGATTTATCCTTTGATTAAATATGAAATATTTATTATGGAAATGATTAATATCTTATTTATTTTGTGAATGTTTTTAAAGTTTCTTCAAAGCATTTGCACAATAATGCAAAGTTCATTATATTGGAAAATATTAGTCATATCTTCAAAAAAAATAGTAAGAAAGAAAAAGTGATAATATTCCTAATATTTTGAGAAACACGAAATAATTGAAATCATTTTTAAAATAATGCCATGGAAATGCTATTAATATTTTCTTTTTTTAAAAAATTTAACTATCTGTTATTAATAAAATATAATTTGAAATAATAGTAAATGTTTAAAACTACTATATTAAATTTGTTATATTCTATCAATGTGTGATATATTATTTTAAATACTTGTGCGTTTTTTTTAGCTTTCATTTTCAGAAGTATTTTCCCCCATTTAGACAAGACATATTCTAACCTCTTGATTTTCCACTAAGGATAATAGGTGATATTAGAAGGATTTAATTTCTGTTATCTTTAATAAAATTAGGAGCACATTTATATTGTAATTTTTCAATTATAGACCTCTTACTTTATTTGCAGCCTTAAAAAATGCATAAAAAATGGAATTTTTTTTGAAGAGGTAAAGGAAAACAAATATTCGTTTCAAAGATATTGACACCAATGCTTATGACAGTTATTTTATCATAAGCATTGGTGTCTACATTATTTTTAGTCAGTTAAACAACAAGCAAATAAGTTAAATGATAAGCTTAAACAGTTGCTTTCAATTCATGTAAAAGTGATAAAATAAGCTGCCTTTTAAAATAGCAGTTTGCAGCTTAACACTTTCATTGCAAGGAACAAGATAACTCATCTTTCAGGTTCCACAAATAAATCATTATATTGAGAATCTTATTGATTGCAATTTATTTTTCAAAGTAAAATAAACAAGTTTTTAAAGAATTTGTGTTTTGTTTCAATTTTAGCATTGCTGAGAGTAGTGTTTAGGGTGGGACAAAAGCGCACCATTGCTGCGATGAAAATTTAAAAAATCTGAACTGCGTATGAAATTTTAAAAAAAATTTGGGAACTGAAAATATAGATTATAAATTTGTCCCTAATGCTTAAGTGTGAGTGTGAAGCAATTCTTTAATTTTATAATTGTTTGGAGATGAAAATCCAGGATGAACTATAGGTGAAGCTACAAGCTGAATTTACTGATATTAGATTTTAATAGTTGATATTGAACCAAATAAAAAAGATGAAAATAAGCAAAATGGATTGAAAATTATAAAATTGATGTCAGTATATAGAGAAATTAAATCTGAAAAGAATAAAAAAAATTTGATGGGCTATTTAATGGTATAAATTGTTATATTAAAGATAAATAATAAAAAAATTTAGAAAACCAAACAAAAATGTGGAAAGTAATTTCTCAAGATAAGATGCTAACCATATGCACCTCTTCTATATTTTGCTGTTTTTACTTATGCTACTAAAAAGTGGAGGCCACAGTAGCTTAATGGTCAAGGTTGTGGACTTGTGGCTGGCGTTTCATGAGTTCGAGCCTAGTACTGCTGAAGATCTGCCATGTAGAAAAGCTGATGCACGTTAAATCTGATGGGGTTCAAATGTCCTGCCATTGGTGTGATGCGGTAGTTAGGAGAGGAGAATGCCATCTCAAGTATTGTCCTTGTCACTTGGCCATGGTTCAAAATTACAAGATCCATCGCCAAAAGCCCTCATTAGCTGAATAGGGCAACGTTAATATTCTCTCACTCACTCAGCTAAAGTGTGTGTGATTGTAGATTAAAATAGTAAAATTATGATTAATTCAGAGATTACTCAACTGAAATAAGTTTTGAAAGAACAATATTTGAAGAAATACAAAAATTAAAGATATAATATTGTGTGATTATGTATGAAACAACATTATAATGGGATTGATTTTTGAATAGCTTCATTTAAACCAGGATTGTCAAACTTGTGAGCCACGTGCTGCACACAATGGGCATAGGGCCCCAAGGTCTCAAGAAGTCTTAAGACATTCTGTGAGTGATCTTGGCTGGTAATGTTTTAATCTTGTCATATTTTTGGGTCCTGGTGCCACTAAAGATATGTTGGGCAGAGGATTTAATGCTCATTAAATCTGTTGATGCTCAAAGTTCTCATGTTGGCATGATGTGGAAGTCAGGAGTGCCAGTTCTGGTTTCATCTCCATCATGGTTCAAAATAAGGAGGTCCATTGTTTCATGTTACTATATAGTGTGGTATTAATAAACAATCTATCATGTTCAGTAGTAGAAACAGATTTAACCCTGCTCCAGATTTATACTTTATTAGCTGAATTTTTAAAATTGCACTTTGAAAGCTTAAAGATCTGCTTAAAAATTCTTTGGAATAACATATCATATTCAAAACCTCCTTTGTATTTTTTTTAATAGCGAGTATAAATGTTACCTTGTACCAGTAATTCTTCCACTTTTAATATAATTCCAAGTGGAACATGGTAGACAAATGGTCACGTTCGTGAATTCGTGACTCGCAAGTTATGAGTTCAAGTCCTGATGTTACTAAAAACTTGCTGTGTGGAAGGGCTGATTTATGTCAAATCAGTCGAGGATCAAAGTCTTCCTGTTGGTGTGGTGTGGTAGCTAGGAGTGGGGGTTCAGCTCAGGTGTGGTCCTTGTCACTTGACTGAGGTACAAAATTACAAGGTCTGTCATCAAAAGTCCTTGTGTTGCTTTAGAGCAGTGATTCCCAAAGTGGTCTATATGGATCCCCAGGGGTCTATGAGAACCTGCAAGGGGTCCATGTCAGTGAAAAAATAATTTGGGGGTATATGAGGTGTGAATGGGGGTCTACGATAGCCTAAACCAGGTCGTAACTTTATTATCAAAAGAAAATTTAATCAAGTGTAAACCAGATTTGCTTATTTAAGAGCTTTATTTATTAAATTTACTGAGGTTAATTTTCAGGTACAAGGTGACAGCAGAAATTTTATTAAAAAAAATGACCATCATTTCAGTGTTTGTTGCCAGATTCAAACTAAAGGAATATAAAACTAGAAGTCGCGAAATTTAACAGTTTCTCAATTTATCACAGACAATCTGCCAGAAAAATGACGTTTTAACATACGTTCAACATTTAAATACCTTTTATTCAGGTTTTAAAACTTGGTTTGAGAATGTTTTGACCATGGTAATATCACAGTAGGTGATTTTATGTTGTCACATTAAAAAAAAATGTCTGATTACAAAAGGAACTGATTTTAATAGCACTATCGAAGATCTTAAAGTGAAGTTTAAAAACGAATGTCACAGCAATTTTGGCTTTAAAAAGATATGCCTGTTATTTAACCAGAAGTATGGAACATTTCAAGAAAGTTTTTAATTGCTTTTCTCATAGAGGAGGAGTTTTAGCGGGCTTGCCAATTTCCGAAATAAAAACAAAAAGAAAAAAAGATTGGTCACTACTTACCAAGGAGATTTAGGGTTAAACCTGAAAAGATTAAAGCCAAATGTTGAAAATTTTTTATTGAAGCAACAGATTATTAAAAACATTTGTTTGTTGCTCAATTATTTATGTAACAATTATTTCACTTAATTAAATTTTAATTTAATTAATTCACGTATGCTTCTTAAGTTACAAACACTTTACTTAACTACAGTTAAAAACGTAAAACTTTTAAAGTAAGTAGTGCTATACCAGCTGTCAAAAACCATTTGAGTTGATAAATTTGCAAAAATTTAATATTAGTTAAGTAGGGGTCTACACAAAACTGAAAAACATGACAAGGGGTCTATGTGACAAATAAGTTTGGGAACTTCTGCTTTAGAGTGTGAGGTTACTCAAAAACCAATCAATCAGTCAGAATATTTTAATAGAAAACATTAATGAGTAATATAAAAAAAAATTAAGTCAGTTCCTACTTAGATCAAAGAAAATTTTTATTTTAGCTACTTTTTATTAAATAGTTACAATTAATACATATGACATATGACAGAATCACAACATCAAGTGGTAACTAATTTTTATTAATTATCATTAAAGTATCATATTGTCATCAAAAACAATCATGTATATAAAATTTCACTTTAACTGAATGCTTTGAAATGTGAGAAAAAACCTTTTCAAGTTTTTACACAAGTCGCCAAAATTGTTGCTAAGTGGCTGTATTTGTAATTCTTTAAGTAATTAGTTTTAATCAATTAATTTTTATTAATTATAATTAAATTATTGTATTGTCATCCAAAATAATCATGTATATAAAATTTCAGCTCAATTGAGCGCTTTAAAATGTATTTTATTAACGATTGAGAATTCCACCAAGATAAATAAATAAATATATAGAGAGTGTGAGTTAATAGTAGGTATTGAAAAAAAAACAATAGAAAAACTCAAATGACTAAATGGAAAGTTGAAGATCTTTTAGTGAAAGGCTTGGTTTTATTTAAGTTTACACAGAAAATTTGAAAAAATTTTTCTTCCCTCTTAAGTAGAATCTAAAGAAATATTTGAACCATTTTAGGGGAAAAGCAAACGACTTTTAATAAAATCAATTTAGAATTAACCCTGCTTTTGGACATGTCTGAAAGTTTTTTTGTTATGAAGAGTATAGTTTTTAAATAAATTTTTTCTCCATAAGATGCTGTATTTTGAACATTAAAAATATTCCGTAACATAAGAAATTTATGAGTTATTGTAAGAAACTTTTGTTTATAAAAGTGGTAAAAATTAATTTTTTTTTTATAAATTTTAATGAAGATAATTAAAAATTACCTGAACTTCAGCAACAGAATTAAAGTTTTGATGTATTTTTCTTATTGTCATTAAGTGTTCCGATCTGTGTATCTAATTCATTGTTCTGCAATATTGATATATATATATATATATTTAAGGCTAAAAACTTTACTGTTTTTGGTACTGAAAAATGATAAATAAGAGTTTAAATTTCAAAAATTTGGTATTGGAAGAATGGGTGGAATTTTTATTCAGTATGGAATTGTGCTAATTTTTACTCTGAAATTTGTTATGCATTTGAACTTTTTCCTATCCTTATAATTTGGTTTTGTATTCTTTTCTTTTCTCTAGTGAAAGCATCTTAACCTTTCTTTTCATAGTAAAGTCAATGTAAATGAATTTTTTTCATTAATTTAGATGAGAGGAAAAAAATACATGAATATTAATGTTAAATTTGTTTTCATTGAAAAACAAAGGTGGAAAGTTTGTTTCTTTTATGCTTCCACAAAATATGATATTTTAATGTTTTATTACTTATTTGAATCATGCTTTTAAATTTTCCAAATTATCAACATAATGTTTTTTGAATTTTCAGTGACAAAAATTTATTTCAGGTATTTGTTAAATTATTAATATATAAATGGAATTATAATTGGCCTTTAATTTAATTATTTGACATCAGAGTTTTGAACAGACTTGTCAATTTTTTAAAATTGTTCAAATTTCACGTCTTATTCACTTTCACTTTGTCAAAATTTTGTTTATTAAAAAAGGAAAAATTGAAATTCGTTGATAAAATTTAAACTTACATATATTAGAAAAAGACCTGGAACTTAATTATTATGATACATGATTTTTTTATGTTTAATTTTATATTATGACTATTTTAAATCCTAAATATTTCATTACGTGTATTTCTCTTAGTTTATTTTAGGCAGTTTTTTTAATCATTACTCTTCAAATCTTGCTGAGTAGCCATAGTAAAACTATGAAGGTTCCTGCTCAGATGTCATTCTCCTCACTTGATTATGACTAAATTACGTATTCTGTTCACCAGCAGTCCTCGTGTTGCTTAGATGTGCTATGTTGATAAACAAACAATCAATAATGTTGTAAAAATGCTACCCCCATCCCTCTCAAGAAAATACTTGAAGTCTTCTTGTGTGATGAATTTGGGAAACAAACTTACTATTTAGTAATTAGAGAAACAGTTACCATGTAATGATTCAAAAAGAAAGTAAAGAAGAGAAATTCATTTGATTCTCCCATGTTTTATTGAATTGTGTTTTCGGTTTCATTTATATCACTAAACGTTACTGTGTAGAAGATTTAATGCATGTTGAATCTGCAGTGTTTCAGTCCTCATGTTCACGTGATGCAGAAGTATGGAGTGCCTGCTCATGTGTCGTCCTCATCATTGGCTGTGGTTCAGAATTATGAGGCTCATCGTGCAAATAGCTCTCATGTAACTTCAAAAGTGAAAAAAACAAAAAAAAAAAAAAAAAAAACAGCACAAATATAAGAAAACTTAATTCTCTGGCTTTGTGTAATAAGAAAGTTTTAATTTCATGTAAGAACTTTTCATTAAATACGGAATGCTATATCTGATTTCTGAAGTAAGGATTCATTGTAGTATTTGCTATACTTTCTAATTACTGATTTTAATTATTTTGAATAAAAGAAAGATAATTTAAAATATGTGTAAATATATTTTGATTTTGTTCAAATTAATTATATATATAAACCAATTCTTAGTGCTTCAGAGTATGATATATTCCTTTTATTTTTAATATGTTCTGAAATTATTTGGATGATTAAAAATTTCAAATATATTTACTTGTAAAAGAAATGCTTCCATAAACTTTTAATAGCTGCAGTTGTACTCGAATGTTCCTACTAATCTCAGAAATCTTAGAAATGTAGCTTTTTAAGTTCTTGGAAGGTTCAAGTATCGGTATATAGCTCGTCGGTGAAGATCGCAAGCTTCATGTTATTTTTATTTTTTAAGTTGGATTCATGTCTAGATTGCACAAGAGATTATAAAGATAAATAAGGAGTGCTGTAGCACATTAAATCGGATTTGACTTCTAAGTTTTCACAGTGCTCGTGTGTAAATTGGGTTAATGAAGTAAAAAGTTGGATATTTTGGTCATTTGATGGCGGTTTTAAATGATGAAGTAAATTGCCAATAAAGCACTGTGTTATTCTATTTCAATTATTCTCAGACTGAAATACATGAGCAGCTTTGACAAAAAGTTGCTTTTTGCAAATATTTTCTAAAAATAATCTTAAGAAAGTAAAATTATATGGGAGGGGATACATTTAAAGAAATTGCATGAATATTCTGCATGAGATTGAAATGTATTTGGGTAACTATTTATGTTGAAATGGCAACTGAAACAGTATCCAAAGTTCTAATGATGAAATAATAACTATTTAACTATAAACTTCCTAGTTAGTAATATCGAAAAAATTAGGTTATAATATTAACGGTTTGTGTAATTAAGCTCTGTAATTTATTTTTCTCTGTTGAAATTGAGATATTAATAATATCAAAAGGAAATGACAAAAATATAAAATAACTTTGAATATAACCTCAGAAATTTGTTTTTCTCCAAATAAAAATATTGTGTGTTTGAGAGTGGTACAACATCACAGGCTAGACATATATAATTATATAATATAATATACTAAATTTAATATAATATACTAAATTTCTCTATAATGTAATTTCATACTAATATATATAAGAATATAGCTAGGTAGTATATGTTAATATAGATTTTAGATAAATGTAGATTTTAATGTATACACATGTAACTTTTTCTTCCTTAATATTTATAACTATGCATGTTAATGAATTTTTTTTGAAAAACCTTGTTGTTTTCTAATATTGATTTTAAATGTATGTATGCTCTTTCACTGTGATATAATAGATACAGTTTACTAAAATTATGAAATACCTTTCATTTATAACAAACCCTCATGATTAAAATTTGGTCTACAAATTTTTTTTAGTTAATTATATACTTACTCAGCTAACTTTTGCTTTTTTTTGGTCATTACTTAATATGTACTTCAACTCATATTGCATGGTTGTTGCGCATGGTTTGGTATATTTCTTCTGTTTTTAAGTTATACTAATTTTTGTTCGTTTGTGTTTTCATTTTCTTCTTTTTTATCTATTGATAAATTCACATGTAATTTTTTTGAAATAACCATATTTTATGAGTTCATTAAAGATGTAAATGAAGATTAAAGGGTTTTGTCAAGAAAAGGTTATAAACAAACAAATGAATGAAGACAAAGCTTTAGAACCACTGCTCTCGGATACGAAATTAATGTGGGGGGGGGGGGCCTGTTTACGTATTGTATGTGGATTTTTAAGTCGGAGATCAGAAGCATTTTAGTACTTCTAGAATTATTTCACTATTATGCATAGCTCACTGTGACATAAACCGTCTCATTCTACTTCATATTCAAATGGCATAGTAGGAAGAATGAGTGTGCAGTTGAATAACAAATGGCACTCCATGTCATTAGAGCTTAGCCTGTGATGCCAATACAAAGAGCTAGCATCAAACTAAGTCACCTTCACATTGGATATTACTCATTTTACTTACAGGCATCTTTTATTTGGTGTGGTTTTCTCTTGAATGTTTTTACACTGTTCACATCTTGATCGATTGTCTCACTTTTAATCATCAGCATTGCATATTCTTTCATTCATCATTTAACAATATCTAACTGAATGGGTGTACCCCCCCCCCCTCTCTTATGCCGATATATGTGCTTTTATTTATAAAATAGGTTTTTTATATCTTATTTGATGTCTCCTTTTTATACTGTTCTTATTTTAAATCCTTGCTTTTAACATAATATATACTGTTTTAGTTCTGATATAGTTATATTCTTAAACTTGTTTTTATTTTTTGAACATTGTTTGTTGCATTTTAGCCCAAATTGGCCCTTGCATTATAAACCTACTCACTGACTATTATGCATTTTAATGCAATACTTTTCATCTTTGAAATTATTTTGTGTTGTGGACATGGAAGAGAATTACTTATTTTGTTTAATCCTATAGAATTGTCAAAGTGTATCCTGATCGTGGTGGTGTAGAAGTACATACAAATAAAGCTAACTCAAAATATTTTACCTTTGATGCTGTATATGATGGTGGGTAAGTAATTTAATTTTCTGATGGATTTCAAACATATTTAATAATTATTTGAATAAAGTATAAATAGCCTAAATATTGTGTTTATTAATTTTGATTTTCTTACTACATTTCATTTATTAATAATCATCGTCAACATCTAAAGTACTGTATACTTTTTCTTGATTTTATAAAACATTTTATATTTATTTTTAACATAATTATATCAAATATAAGTATGTGTGAAGAATATAGAGACTTAATTTTCTCTGCAGCAATCAAGCTGATATTTACTGTGAAGTTTTTCGTCCGCTAGTGGAATCTGTTATTAATGGATTTAACGGAACTGTAATTGCTTATGGGCAAACTGGAGCCGGTAAAACGTTCACAATGGAAGGTAAAGTATTTATTTGTATCATGAATAGTCAGTTTTGTGTTAACAACAAAATATATTTACCTAAATCTATGAATAATAAGTTCCACATTTTCTTTCCTTTATAAAAAAATTCCTGCTCTGAACTTATTGAAGAAATATGATGGCTAGTTTTATCTGCAGTTTATTTAAATTTCTTGCTCTGAATTTCTTTTTAAAGAAAAGTTGGTTGCTACTATTTTATGTAACTAATTTAAAAACTCAATGAAGCAAGATTATGTGCATTTATCCATTTTTAAAGCTCATTTTCTACTGTGCTTTTCATCAGTTTTTTTCTATAACTGTGGATGAAAAGTAAAGGTAGATAGATATTCGAGGTACATTAATTGCTTAAGTCATGTACAAAATTATATCAAAATAAAATCTAAAAATCCAATTGGAGTAGATGGTGATTTACCTATTCCTCTTTTCTTGAATAATATATTAATGCTTTATGAATCCTTTCTGGAGATTTGTTGGATTTTAAAATTAAATTTTAGTTTAAAAAAACCAAGAAAATATTTTATATTTAAATATATTTTGATATCTGTTTCTGAATATTAATATAAATATTTTGCTATCACCTGATATATATTATTTGAAATTAGCATTGAAAGTACACAAATTTTAGCCTCATATTTTACTTTGAATTGAACATTACATTAAAATTCAGAATTTATAAAATAACATTTTTGTATATTTTGGTAATCTACTTAACTTTTATATTAATTTTCTAAGCTATCTTTAATAATAGGGCACTGTAAGCTGCTCGATTCACATAATTTATGTTAATAATTTTTATATATTTCATTTTTAATATTCTATAAATTTATGATATTAAATATATGATGTAAAATATGATACAGATGTATGTGCCACACTAAAAGGTGATACCAGCTCCTGGGAAATGTACTAGGTCTGCAATGTTAATTGCCAATTTGTAGCCCCTTTAGAAAGAAGGAGAAAAAAGAATTTATGATTGTTTTAGCTTAGCAGCTTTGGTTAGATGAACTCATCCGAATCTCAGCTATCATAATTTTCTTTACTTCATTTATAAAGAACAGTTTATTTATTTGTTATTAAACCAAGCACAAAATATTTTAAAATTAGAGAAATAAATTACTGAAAAGGTTATTACTCAGTGTATAGTAAAAATATAATATATCTTACTATTAACAAAATCAAAATAAAATGTTTAATTTTCTAAGAATATTAAAATGTTGATTGTCTTAAAACTACACAGAAGCTATTGGTGATGGTTCTCATTATTTCAAAACTCAGTCATATGATGTTGATTATACTCGAACCGGCACTTCTAGTGAAATTTCCATACCTGTGATAAATTTGAGACCCAGTTTGATTTAATGTGATGATATCTACCTTATATTATGTGATATTCTTTGATGGCATCAATACACATATGTACTTGCTTAACTCGAGCCATGAAATTCATAAACTTAACCTTAAAATAATATCATACAATGAAATTCAGTTCATTGAAAAGTGCACCAGTTACAGCAATACCCAAATAGTAATGTATGGAAGTATTAAATAGTAGTATATAGTGTATTTTAAGAGAGAGAGACTACACAAACAATAAAAGTGATACAATACCAGGCAAATTTTAAATGAAGCTATGTTGAGTAGTTAAATTTAAATTGAAGGGAATGTTTCTTGGTAGAAAGTAGTCTAGGGTAATGGTGATTGGGTGGCCAGTGGCTTACAGGTTAGAGGTTCAATTAAACAAGCTGTACTTTAAATTTAACCGAATCTTCAATTCTGTTTTAACGTAGGAGTGAAGAAGTAAGGAACCCATTTCTTATTTTACTATATCAGAATCTCATGCTCTGTCATCAGTGAAACATTTTTTTCTAATTCACTATTTAATGAAACAAGTAGAATGGCATTTTGTTTATGGTTTATAGAGTATCAGTGAACTGCATGATTAGAGATGGCTTATTTATAAAATAGAAGCATTTTCTAAGAAATCTATAAAGATTTCAATCTGATTTTAGCTAAAAGTAATACATGATTGAAAGTATAAAATTACTGTCATATTTTTATATAACCTTGTAATGCAGTTTAAATTGTTCATTTTTTCATTCAAGATAAAATAGCAGCGAGAGAGAGATGTGAGCTATTGCTTTGCTTAGAGGTATCTCCAAAATTTAAATATAATTAGAAGTCTTTGATTTGAAGCTAAAACTAAATAAGGTATCAGGATATGTGAAACAAATTAATTTAGGTGTATTTTTTAAAAAAGATGTTGGTTTTTTTTGGTTTTTTTAAGATTGATTTTTCATTTGTTTTAAAATTCCCTATTTGTATGTTGTTTAAAAGTGCCTATTTTTTAAATTAAAATATCCCTTGCATAATTTAATACAGTTAATTATGTCTTAAGCTTTCTATTTTATAATCTAATGTTTAAGTAAGAGGTTTATTATTAGGTTATATCTTTGTAATTGTTTGAAAGCAATTTTTGCAGTGTGTGTATGTACTTGTATGTATATATTACTTCAGGTATACTTGGTGATTCGGAAAATGAAGGAGTTATTCCTAATTCATTTCGACATATCTTTAGCCATATAGCTCGGACCGAAAATACTCAGTTTCTTGTTTCAGCTTCTTATTTAGAAATATACCAGGTAAATTTTGAAATTAGAACTTTACATATATAATTATTGACATAACTAGAAATTTATATTTTTAGTATTGTATTGGAGTAAATTATATTTTATCTCTATAAATGTGAATTATTTATGAGTGTTGAGTTTTTGAGTATGGTTTTACAACTAACGCTGGTAACTATATGATGATAATATTTAGCATTTTTAAATCATTCACTAACTAATAACGATTTAACCATTTTTGTGTTAATACATTTCATGCAAGTTGGGAATTTTACAGGTGTTTGTTTATTCAGTAAAATTGCAATAAATGGATAATTATTCTTTTTTTCTAAATGAAATTTTTTTTATACCTCCAGAACAGATTTACTAAATATGTACTTTTACCTGGTCTGTGTTCTAGTGAAAGACTGCAAAAAATGTTAAAATATGCTTCCTGTATGAAATGCGTTAGCAAGGGAGGGGTTAACTTTAAGTGAGAAATTCAAATTATATTTACTAATTGGAGTACAAATTTAAAAAGAGCAAACTACACAAATTGGTTTTTCTTCTTTGAATTACAAAAACTCAAAAATGCAATACGTTTTTATGTTCCTGCTTTATGTTGCAAACACATGTTGCTGCAATAACTTATTATTCTTTATAAATAAATGAAAATTTTTAGATTGAATTATTGCTTAAATTTATGTGTAAATGCATGTACTCTAGGAGGAAGTGCGTGACTTATTATCGTCTGAACCAAAAAAGAAGTTGGAAGTTCGGGAAAGGAATGACAGTGGTGTTTATGTTAAAGTAAGATGATTAAATTTGCTTTGTGTGTAGTATTAAGATAGATCTAAAAATAAAATGTTACATTAATGTTAAAAGATTTTAATTTTTTTAAATATTTAGGATTTGACAGTGTCTGTATGTAAAACCATTCATGATTTAGAAAAAGTAATGATTGAAGGGAAGCATAATAGAAGTATCGGGTAAGTAATGTTTTCATATTTCAACATGTATTGCATGATGATGAATAATGCATTTTTTCTCTTTAAATATGGTTTAAGTGGAGTTTTGTTCCTGTTTATGAAAATATATGACATGTTCAAATAAAATACTCTGGCCTTCAAAACTTATGTTACATACTCACCTTTAAAAGAATGAAATTGAATCATTATAAGTAATTTCAATAAAACTTTATAAAGCAGTTGTGTGTGTGTGTGTACTTACCATTTCTTGTTAAGAATTGAACTCTCTTATATCAGTCAAGTAAAATTGAGAATTTTCTTCTTTTGTAATATATGACAAAATTTTTTTTATGCCTTTATATCTTCAATTTTAAATGCTGAAATATTGTTGGTCATCCAGGCGATATCGTTTTTTTTATCTGGGGTGTGTGTACAAAATTAGATTATCTCAAGTTGATGCTGCTAGACATTTTAATGTATCTTGTAATGTTGTCCAAAGACTGAGATAAAATCGAATCAAATTCAGCATCAAAACCTGTACTAAGTACCCTTGTATTACAACCTTTGTACGGCATCTCTTTTTGTATTTTCTGACCTGAAAGACTAAGAATACTACTCTGCCACAATGTATGCAACAAGAACGACAATATCTGTAACTTCATAGCGCAGATGTCTTCACTATCATGGATTCTGTGAAGGATCATTCCTTGTATAGCTTATAATCGATGGCTTAGGAGTGTCATAAATGGTTCAAACCATTGAAAAAAGAACACATTACGGACCAAACAGTAATAAGCTTCTGTACTTTTCACAGAAGAATGTTGGGCTCTTTTGGCAGATGATTCAGTTGCATATTTATTTAGAAAAAACAAGTCGCCACATATTACCAATCTAACACTACAGAAAGGCAATTTTTGAGAAAGTGGATTTATGGTCCAGAGAATCTCTGCATATGGTTTGCTCTGATCTGTTTGCATTGCATGGGGGAATTTTGACTATTGTGAAATAACAGGATGAAATTCTTGTGCTCCATATGTTGCTGATATACATTAGTGTTGAGTTCATTTTGATGGCTCAAGGTTTGATGTAATTGAAATGACAAAATCAACTTTTAAATCATAATCCAGTAGAACAACTTTGGTATTATTTTGATAGACAGATTCCTTAAGTCTTCCACCAAGGTCAAGCTAGAATATGGAGTTCTCCATTTATGGTTGTTGCCCTGAACACATTATAGTTATAGACGGGTGATACATTCCTTACTAAAATCTATTTTCCTACTCAAATCTGGTGGATTTTATATAATATAGTGTCTCAATATTTCTAATTTATAGTTGATGCTAAAATTACATACTGTTACACAACTGTTCAAAGCATAATTCTTCTGAATTTTAAGTTTTTATGTTCATTTTGTTTTCAAATCAGGCACAAAAGACTGTTCATGCCTTAACTTTTAGAAGATAACATATTTTACTTATATTTTGAAAAATAAAAAGTGATTAAAATTATAAAAACTTCAAAAACTCATATAATGAGCTCATCCTTTTACTGGAATTTCAATAAATGTTTAATTATATATACAAATCATTTTAAAAGTTTACTCTGGATTAAATATTAATTTCTTTTTATTGAAGAGTGATCATAAATATAGCATTGTGTAATATTTTTATTGTGATTTATGTGTTAGTTATCTATTTTTTTTTAATAAATATACTGTGTTAAGTATTTTCAATAATTAATTCAGATATTGTACATCTTGGATGTCCCCCCCCCCTTTATATTGGAATATTTAACTCAGAAATTGAATACTAATATTCAAATAGTTTAACCCTTTCAGGACGGGGCGTTTTTGTCGCTAAGCCTAACTTAAGAAAAAAACACATAAATAATAAAATTTGAGTCCTAACGTCGTAATTTTTGGTACCCCTTTAGATTATTGCACAAGTTGTCAGTTACATTAAAACTAGAATGTAATAACGTTTTTCATTTAACTTACATGAAATTATATAAGAACACATGATTTACCTTGGGAAATAAATTTCGTAAGCACTATTAATTTTTTTCCAAAATTTTTATCGACAAAACACATTAATACACTTTCAAATTAATAAAAAAAATTACGAAAAAGATTATTTACAAAAAGAAATAGCAAAATTAAAATGAATATTCAGTGTGGAAAATCTCGAAGCATGAAGAAACGCAAAGTCCTACTTTGTATTATTTGCAAGCATAAAATGCTTGTTACGTTTTTTTTTTACACACGGTTTGTGACTCTACACTTTGGCTTTTTTCGCCCTTTTTGTTCATATTAAGGTTAGGAAAATGCATTCAAAACAATCAAATAATAACCTGAAGTCAAAGTTTTTGAAATAAGAAAAGTACGCGAAATATATCCGAAAACAACAAAATCTTAAGCAGAACTGACGCTGAAACACCGCACACTGTAGTAAAAAAAAAGAAGAAAGAAGTATTTGATGAGTTATAAGAAACGCGAATGTTTCATCTCAAGAGGAAAGTTTATGAGCCGAGCTCTGTTTATTGACCTTTCAATTACCCCCTCCCCCCCTACTCAGCTGATGTGCTAAATATCAAATCCAGGCAGAATATAAACTAATTGAAGGTCAGGCTACTCTAGCTACTTTCGATTTCAATACAATGGACATAGGGTGCCATCTAGGGGTCATTAAAAAACGTTCTAGCGGAAAATGCATATCTGCACTACCCGTCACGAAAGGGTTAAACCCTTCCAATCATTTATATATAAATTTGTAATGTCTTGTAATTTAAACTTCCAGGACGACTAACATGAATGCACACAGTTCTCGATCCCATGCAATATTTATGATCAGCATTGAATCATGTGAAGTAAGAAATTGGATTTTTTTCTTTCTAAAATCTTTTTGGAAATCTTTTTCTTTTTTTGTTTGAATGTTATTTTCTTTATTTGAATGTTTTATTATTTAAGAAAATTTAAATTAGAAGTTCCTCATCTTTTTAAGCAAAAAAAAAAAAAAAAAAAAATCACTGTTTAAAAACTTAGTATGTCTGTGTGGGGAATTACTCTTAACACTATCTGGTTACCACGAAATATAGAAATTGTTACTTTATAGAAGTACGATTTAGATGTATGTGGATAAACGTTTTAAAGGGTTTCATATGCACAATACTAGGGAATACTAAAAATTAGTTAGGTTCTATTTATTATGAAACATATATACATCAGATTACTAACATATGTTTATCAATTAGTATTAAATTAGAAATAAAATTCAAAGCCTGCTAAGTTTTTGATTAAATGGCTTCTTTTGAACCATCTTTTAAAATAACAAACCATTCAAATTAATAGAATGTTAAGGAGTGAACTCATAGAGCACTTTTTATGACCATATCACGAAATTTTAAAAAGATTATTTTTAGCTTAAGCATGCATAGCAAACACACACAAACACGCTTTATTGATGTCTTGACTACATGTACTCCCAAGCCTTTATGAACCAATATCAATGGTCAAGAACCTATCAATTTTCTGGGCTTATGTATTTATGGTTTATAAAAATTTAAGCACATCCATCTTTAAAAAAAAATAACTACATAATCATTACAAACTAAAATAATAATTCATTGTTAATCACACCATTGATTTCAAAAGTATAGTAAAAATTAAACATATTATTTAAATCATGATACATATTTAAAAATATCAACTGAGAGTGAAATATGCATTATTTGTACATAAGCTTTATTAAAATATGCTTTTATTTAAAAAGTATCATTAATTTTAGTTTTAAATTCTTACACATGAACAAATATTTTTTATAATAAAATTGCTTATGTTATTTTATAATTCAGAGTATATAAAGATTCAAATTCTAAATGTGTAAAATTTGATTGTAGAATTGTATGCAAATATGCTTTAGTTTTTTACTGCAAACAGCCCTCCTTTTAATGCAAATAACAAAATTATTTATACATTTATTTTTAAGAAATTATTCATTAAATTTTCAAACTTTTTATTTCAAATTAAGCAAATTATTCAGTTATGACTTGTTTATTGGGATTCAATTTGCTACAGTTAGAGCAAGAAAGTAAAAAAAAAAAAAATAGTGTTTAAAGACAATTTTAAGTATATATACTTAACATATTGTTCATTCAAAATCAATTTTTAAAAATTCACCATATTTTGTTATTTAATGTTGTTTATTATATTTTCCAAATTAATTAAGCATAATCAATTTAAATTAAAGTTTCATTGCATAACATTTATGATTAAATGTTTGAATGCATTTTTAATTAATCATGGCTGATTGTCCAGTTTTTTGTTCATTATATGGGATAGGGCAGCAAAGCTCTGATGTGTTAAGGAATTGTTATGATAGCGAAATATATTAGCTAAAGTTTTATCATTATATCGGATTGAGTAAAAAGTTTTCCACCAAGGGGAGATACCTTCGCACCAACAATGGCCATTCCCATGGTAGTTAACCTTTCTTCAAATGGGTTTTTGTATATAAATCTGAAAGCTGGAGCTACACGACCGTGTAATTTGTTTGTCAAAACTTTATTACCTTGTGCATCAAAAAAGTGTTTAAAATGAAGCTATCATGTCAACAAATCAGAATGCATATGTACTATGAGTTCCAAAATAAACTCAGTGCTACTGATTGCCAGAAAAAAATGTGTGAGAGTTTAGGATTCAATACTGTTTTTTTATGATACAGTAAAAATTTGGTTTTGAAAGTTTAAAGCTGGGAATTTCGACATTGAAGAGGAACCATGTTCTGGCCCTCCTTTAGAGGTTGATTGTGACCAGTTAAAAGCAAATAATTGATCAAGACAGAAATATTTCAACCCGAGCTTTGACATTTGCCAAAAAAAAAAAAAGAAACGAGTCTTACAGTAGTCGCATATGATGTGTAACATCTAACATGCTATAGTGGTAAATACGCAATATTAGCTTTTTTTCTGAAAAAAATATGAATCGTGCGGGTATGATTGGAAATAATATTTTCTATTGAATAATTATATCTTTAATGAAAATTGTATTTAATTAACAAAAGGAGTAATACAATATTTTATTAAAAATAATTATTCTTGTTCAATTTGGGGAAAAGCAGAGACAAAAGACTTATGATAACTAAAATATGACACATATATACTTGTGATTTCAAAGTATTTAAAAACCATTGAAAAACAGCATCAATAGCAGTACCACTGTTAGCAGTCGAAACATTCTAATTTGTGTTCATTTCAAGCTTGAGTTCATCATTCATAAAAGTTATGAGTGGCTCAGCTTTTGACAAACTGAAGTAATAAAGTTAAAATCACCACTCAGAACCAGGGAAAGCGAGTGATAATTTTTTTAAAAGAGCAGAACCACCTTTGTTATATGGCAAAAGTACAAAATGCAGGAAATCTTTAATTTTTTTTAACCGTTTGATTTGAAGAAATGTATATGACCACTGAAATCACTGTTTGTCCATTTTCAAATAAGCATTCTGTCGCACTTATGTCCCCCAATATCATGACTAACAGATTTAGAGTCAAGCGCTCGAGTGCTTGATGGCTACTAGAGTTGGACCTCCATGCGAGGGTAGTGAAAAGACACAGCCACACACTCTCATTGGTCAAATCAAGTAGCGTGCACTTACGTCACATCCAGTTACACACATCCGTCCCTTTTCACGAAATCACTCCCAACAAATATCCAGCAACCGAGAGGAAAGATGATACACATAAAAAAACAGTTAATGCTCTCAAAGGCATAAATCTAACATTTATGTTTAACTGCTAGAGGCCTTCCTAGTTGACTGCTGAAGACCAGGAGCAAGAGAGAAGCAGCGTATTTGGCTCTGCTCAGAGATTAAAGAAAAGAGCATTCTGGAAAGAATCGTGACCTGGGATGAAAACTGGGTGTGTAACAACAATACAAGCCATAAAAGAGGGTGGTCAGTAGATTCAGTTGCAAGACGAACGCTAACTAACATGAAGATGCTGCCCTGTATCTGATGGGATTGTCAAGGAATAATCTATAAGGGGTACTTTAAAATCGGGAAGACTGTCTACAGTACAATATAAAACAATATGCAAATCAAAGTTAACGATACCATTCGCGAAAAACGAAAAAAAAAAAAGAGTTTAGAAAGAAGGTGGTTCTATTTCATCAAGATAATGCCTTGCCACATGTTAGAACCATGACCGACTGGACACTACCCGCTGGAGTAGGATTTGATACAACATCTACCATACCGTTCAGACATGGCACCTTCCGATTACTATCTGTTATCACATCTACTTTTTTGATGGCATTATCTTTCATTCAAATGACGAGGTCATAAATGAGGTCGATCGCTTTCTGGACTCGCGCACGCCACAGTTCTTTGCAGATAGGATTGAAAAGTTGCCAAAACGTTGGCAGACCATTGTAGATTTGAATGGAGATTACTATGCTCATTAATTTTGCTCATTTTGTATGTATTTATCATTTTACAAGATCGATTTTTTTGGCCGAAAACTTTTTACTCAATGTAATATCATTCAAGTTAACTAAGTTAGCCACATGCCTTGGGATACAAGCTTAACACATATATTTCTCATTATATAGCGTTTTATAAGGGTTTAAACTTCTGCTAATTGAAAAAATATTTTTAGCAAAACGTTTCCTGCATTAAATTCTACTACATTGAGCTCGAAAAGGGAACACTTTTATTAATCTCTGTTCCAATTCATATTTTCTTGGAATTTAATGATAATAATAGATGCTAATATAATTTTTTCATAACTTCTGTCCTTTATTAATTTATTACTGATTATTGTTAAAATTTATCTGCATTAACTGCACTTATTTATTTTAGACTGATGCTGATGGAAATGCGCACATGAAAATTGGGAAACTAAATCTTGTAGATTTGGCTGGAAGTGAAAAGCAAGCAAAGACTGGTGCAGTGGTAAAATGTTTTACTCTTGTTTAATTTTCGCACTTGTTATGTTTCAGATTAATCATTGAAAATGGTTTTTACTAACTTTTTTCAATTAATACATATTATTTAAAATGTGTATGTAATGACTTCATGTTGTGCAAATCTGTAATTGATTATTAATCCATAATGTAAATGCTTTCTTAGTGTTGCTTAAAAATTTCCCTTTTTTTTATTTACAGGGGTCAACTCAAAAAGAATCCATAAAAATAAATCTGTCATTATCAGCTTTAGGCAATGTTATATCTGCTCTGGTTGATGGAAAGAGTACTCATGTGCCTTATCGCGACTCAAAACTAACTCGTTTGCTGCAAGGTCAGTATATCAGTCAGCTTAACCTTTTTTTTCCCTATGAAATTATGTGAATATATGTAAATTATATACTGTATTTACTCGAACCTAAAACGCCATCGATTCTAAGCCACACCCCAAATTCTCAACCTTTTTGTGAAAATATGTTGTCATCGATTCTAAGCCGCACCCACGATTCTCTATACGTTTAGAAAATTTTTTTAAAAAACTAAAAGGTTCATTGATATCATTTATTGATACTTTAGATCTTTTTAAAAATGAGAAATAAGAAGTTAATTACTAATTTATATTACCTGTTTTAAAAACTTTCAAATACATTCGTGAACCTATAATTTCTCTAATTGTCAGTACCATCTTTCGAAAATCATTCGTTATTCCCACCATCACAACGTGACCACGGTAGCGGAGTGGTCAAGGTATCGGATTGTGGCTGGCATATCACGAGTTTGAGCCCAGTACTACTAAAGAACGATGCACGTTAAATTTGTCTAGAGCTCAGACGTCCTCCCTTTGGTGTGGTAGTTAGGAGAGAGGGGTGCCAACTCAGGTGTCGTCCTTGTCACTTGACCATCGTTCAAAATTACGAGGTCCGTTGCCAAAAACCCTTGTGCAGCTGAACAGTGCGACATTAATATTGACTCACTCGCCGATTGTCACAGCTGACTTCGGAATTGGTGCCATTGTCGCCATTTTCGGACATGGTGTCGTCTTACGTACCATTTGCGCACCCAATGCATTTTTTATACACCATTTTTTTTCTTTAAAAAAAATGTGCTATAGAAGAATGTAAAAAAAAATTTATTATTAAAGACTTTTGAACATTTACAAGCAAAAATTATATTTTGCTTATGCCATTGATGTATATTTATTTCATCCGTGTTAAATTTTCAGCAGACGCTGCTCTTTTTCCATCTTTTTTCTACATATAAAATTGCCTCCCTTTTCATACTTGCATCTTAGGGAACTCGTCCTAATGCTATTACCGAAATCTTTGATGTTTAGGTGATTATATATATATAAAAGAAAGTTTATACAAAAACAATTCTTAAACACGAGCAAACAACCATGTTTATTATAGACTAAATAACTACAGATAAGCTGCAGAATGGGATAAGTCATCGATGCAAGTGGTCAGAATTGACAATTACATTTTTCCTTTTTGAAAGGGGTAAAACCCCCGATTCAACTAATATTTTGCCTTCGATTCTAAACCGCACCCGATTTTTAGTAGCTTGAAAAAAAATGCAAGTTGGATTCGAGTAAATACGGTAATTTTAATTATTTTTATATCTTTACAGTATTGAATCTCATACTAAAGTTCAGTAAAATAGAAAGGTAAAGAAAATATGTCAGTTAATAATTTTGCTTAAGCAAGTAACCCAAACAAATATATATATATATGACATGGTTTTGGAGTCAGAAACAGACTTATTTTTAAAAAAGGTCTTTATTCTAGAATGAGTACATCTCATCTGACGCCAGAGGCAGAGAGAAAAAAAGAACACCACCGAAAATCTTAAGTGGGTTAAACACTTAAAACACCGATCGCGGCGTTCATGAGTGCTCTTGAGAGTTAATGCTGACATATAGGGTTATTAAATATAACGATCTGGAATTAGACATGTTTATTGGCTAGACCATATGTTCGGAAGAAATAAGTGGGTGATTAGTTTGATACTTGAAGAGGTGAGGAGAAAAAATGAAATTGAAGTGCTAGATAGGGAATTTAATTTTTAATCTAATTTAATTATCCATATATATATATATATATATATATATATATATATATATATATATATATTTAACTGCAAAATAAAAAAAAGAAAAGAAAATTACTAGAAGAAATTATCATTCTGAGTAAAAATAAATATTTAAGGAAGAAATAAGAAGGATTGAAACAATACTTGAATAAAGTTTAAATTTCGGCCTAAATACCAAAATGGAAGGTTAAACTAATTTGATGGTACCAGCC